>CABFOW010003798.1:8056-53255 GCA_902141385.1 Timema californicum
GGGGGTTACCTTCAGAAGACAACAGCCTTGATGGCAAAACATTGCACTGATTGGTCAAGAATTAGCATGGTGTGACTTGATTATAATCTGGGTTTAATTTTTAACTATCTGAACTAGGTTTAAACATTAACTAATTTATTTTGGAATCTAGCCTATTTTTATAATCAAATTTATCTTGCATAATATTGTTACAAAAATGTATATGATTAATCAGCCACTCAATTTTGTGTGTGTTGCTGACTATTTCTTAACCATAAGCTAAAAGTTAGCAATCATTTATTAAACCTTTCAACATTAACCTGTATATATAATAATAAAATTACTATTGAATATCTTAGTCCTGCATTAATTTGTTCGTCCATTTGAAGGTGGGCAACCAACCAATAAAGTTCTTTGAGTAGTTAGGGCCCACATATGATCCACCCAGGATTTCACTTAATAAGGAATTTTTTGTTCTTGTCGCACCTTGCCCATTTATACTATAGGTCTAGGCCTATATTTGTTTTGTAAAATATAGATTTTGTGAATAAAAAATATAGTACTATAAAGTTGTGTTTTATTTTAACTAATGAATGCAGGGGACATGCCCATTGACAAGTGAGATTTACAATGTCTGGTTTCTTGCGGACAGTTTTCAATTAATGATCTTCCAATGCCCTGAGAAAACCATGACTGTTCCTTCTCTAAACAGCGTCAATATTGTTTAGTCCTAGTTTTATAGGACTGCTCCCACTAGCCTGGAAATAGAAATGTGTAAGTACCTATTTGATCAAGATTTGCTGTAATCATGCTTTTTTTTTTAAATATATTCCAGTTTTAGGTACTAATTACTCTAATGGATTAGGAATTGGGAAGGTTGAATTAGAGGAAGTGAACCCGCATTTGCGTGAAGGGAGAGTAGAAAACCATTTAGGAAAAACCACCCCCAGTTCACCCGACCGAGATTCGAACCTCGATCTCCCCGTCCTCAGCAGTCGAGCTTCAACACGACAAGCGCGTTAGCCAACTACTCCACCGAGGCGGGTGCTGACAAACAGAACAGATCTTCGTATAAATGTCTCCAAAACTAAGGTGATGGTTTTTTGATAAGGATGGATCAGGAAATGATTGTCAACTTGGTAAAATGGAAAGTTTTGTCAGGTCAAGTGAATAGTTTTGTGTTTCTGGGCAGAAAGTTATGTAATAATGAAAGGATAGGCCTAGATGGTGAAATTGACGGTTGGGTGAATGCATCTTGGAGGACAGTTGGATGCATGTGCACTATTGCAAAGAATGAAGTAGTATCTAAAGAGGCCAAGATGGCGCTAGGCTTATGTAAAAGTTTAATGCCAACATTGTTTTATGGATGAGAAGCGTGGGTTTGCCAGGAGAAACACAAGAGCAAGGTGACCGCAGTTGGAATGAGTAAAGAAGTGCATTATTAAAGGGAATCCAATAAGTCAATGAGAAGGAAGTGTCTTACGTTGGTTTGGGCATGTTAAGAAGATAAGTATGGATCGAGTGAGGAAGTAAATATGTTAAGGTAGTGTGTGTAGATCAAAAGATAGGGCCATATAAGATGTAGCTAAATGTTGTTGATGAATGTGTAAAATAAGAGAAACATTAGGAGTTTTGAGAATAAAAAAGCATGAGATGACTTTGTGTATGGATGTTGTTGAAGCCAAGGGAGAGTAGAAGATTAGGTAAGTGTGGAGAGTTGGTGAGGATGGATCATAAGAAAGTGTTTTTGAGCTATAATCACAATTTCTGTCCTAAACCGTCAGGGAATGGCGTGATTAGGTATGTATGTAGTAGTAACTAAGTTACATGGAAAATACAGAAATATATTAGTGGGTAAATTAAAGTGAATATTTCAACATATAACATATAATTAGGTTTTATAATTTGTGCCGACATACAATTCAAGTTTAATACATATGAAACACTAATTATTAATTTTTGGTCAAGATTTGAAACAAAATTGCCTTTGTTATTCAAGAAACGGGATGGATAAATTATTTTTCAGTTTTATTTTTGTTGTTGGTACTCTACGAAGAATTAAAAAAAAATCATGGCGAAAAGCGCAATGGAAATTTCTTGAATTAAAATAAATAATGATCTAAAGCTATTTGAAAAGAAAATTATTTACTTAAAGTCAATGAAAGTGCGTAAGGCTATATCAAACTTTATGTAATTTCAAAATTACTAACTGCACTTGATACATAAAACGATTTGTTTAAATATCAAAGCTGTGGAGTACTTCCCCCATTGCGCAGGCTTCCAGGCGTCTTCTTCAAGCGCCATATTGTCTTCTCGTTCATGTACAACGCCCTCACACGCACATTTCTGAGTTAAAAGGTATGTGAAAATTACTGTTTTATCAATAGTAATTGTTGATTTTCAGCCTTAGTTTTGTACAATAGGTCGGTAGCAAACGATTTTCAATATTTTAGGACCGGCAAAGGTGCATGTAACATTTTCTGTGTGGTAGAAATTATTGCATCTTGTCGGTAGCTACTTCGAAACCTTCATATTTGGAACTCCATGTTGAAGACAGCGCTAACCGTGCCGATTTTAAGCAATTTTAGCCGTTAATGCCCCCTGTATCACAAATTTGTAAGTAGGAAACAAAGTTGAAGTTATCCCGATAGATTGCGTATAGCTAAGATACAAAATGATTAACAATTAGGATTACATTTATTATAATTTTATTGAAACTATTTCATAGTATTATGTCTTAAATTACAACGTTGGTCCTCAACGATCAACGGTTATTCGAAGCGATTTGTTCAAAGTTTGGTGAATGTGTACAATGACGCGTATGCGAATGGCTCATGGTAGATAGCGTTAAAGTTTGTTGCTTGACATCGTTTTAACTATTTGCAATAATTATTAATTCTAAACTTTTACATAATTACATGATTTTTAACACTCAACAAAATGGCTGCTCTTTGAAAAAGACAAGGATGAACATCAAACTAGATATCTTACCTCCATCCAATCAATAAACACAAACATATTCAAGTTCTTTTGTTCCTCCTCTATTTAAAAGTCCATTGTTCGATGCTCAGACAGTTCTCGAATAACTGTAAAGAGATATACAAATAATGCCTCGTTCCCAAAATAACTTCATAATCAGCTTTATCAAATAGTCCTTTTAATCTAGTGTCAAAAGTTAGGTATGCCCAACCTAGACTCGAGTAATTGATCTTAATATTTTTTTTCCAAATTCAAATATAAACTTGAAAATAAAAAATATAATTGTTTGTTCATTAATCATAGTGTGCCTTTCTTTGAACTTTTGAAAATATTATTTTGCATGAAATCCTAAACATTCATGGCAAAATAACAATAGGCCTAACTTCATTAGAAAACAAACTTGTGCAAATAAACCCAGAACATAAAAGAGTATGAGATTGCTGACACAATTAAAAAATCATATTAGTAAATAAATGATTGTTTATCATCATTAGCTACAAGCAATAAACAATACGAAAGTTCCATTGTAGGCCTATATGGTCTATAATTTTAAATTAAAGCTAACCTCAACAAAATCAGAAAATATCACAATATGCGACCTTTTAATTGATATAATCTATCCCTTCCTAACAAAACCTAACCTTCCATGCACCAAAAACATGTTTTTCCTAGGATATTGGAATCCCAAAATATATAACTAAAATATTTTAAACACTGTTGTGTTTCATGTTCGTATTAGATTCCTTTTATATTAGGCCATCTCGGACTTATTCCAACTCTTATAACTATTTTTTTTATATTTAAATTAGTTGATTTGAACCCATTACAAATATTAAAACTTCATTTCTCCATGGCCATTGCATTCACAATTTATATTTATTTAATTATTATTTTTCTTTGGCCAAAAAGAGTTATTAAGCTGGTAATTTTATCATCTTTTATCTGTGCCTGTCAGCAAGGTCTTATTACTTTTTTTTTTAACCATTCATTACTTTATTTTAATGGTTTTGTAACCAATGCATGTGCATTAAAATACACAGTTATTAAGGAGGAGTGAATCATATCACTTTTATATTGGTAATGTGTGGGAATTATTAGTAACCTAGTAGATGTTGTTTACTCATTTTATAAACCTAATTTAAATTTTTAGTTTGTGTTTTTATTCAGTTGAAATATGCTTTAAACAGGGCTGTGTTTGGGCATTCCTTTTCATTCCCTGGGACTAGTGACCAGATTTAAAAAAAAATACATTTGAACATGATAAGGGAAAAGTAATCGAAAGCTATGCTGTTAAACCACTTCTAAAAAGTGTATGATTAGTAACCCTACCCGGGACTTATTATTTTGGGGTTAGTGGTGAAAGCATTATCGAGAGCTTGAGCCCAATTTTTTTCTTTCTATGAGTCAATTTTAAATTTTTTAGGGGGGACAGATTTAAGGAATACATTTTGATGATATCAAGAGATTCTCCTAGCCTCACATCAAATTTAATTTGCTACTAGCAACAATAGCTGGTGCACCGTGGTTAAAAATCCAATACGGCAAAGGTGCTAAAAAAAATCCCTTCCCCCCTCCACAGGAATGTGAGCACATTTCCTCTGCCACATTAGTGTGTTTACATGTGAATACCCCATACAAGAAGCGATGCAACAACCTGGGATCGAGATGGTCTCAATCACAGACATTGCGGTCTAAACCCGTGGGAACTGTTGGTCTAAATCCAAGAAACCATAAATTGTAATATTTATCTGTCCGGTAGCAAAATGTTGTGTGCGCTAACTAAGCACAGCCCTGCGCCACACCTGATTTGTACGCTGCATGTCTAATTAGTCCACGTTGTTTCACAGGGACTGAATGGTGCTACTATGAGTGCGGGAAGGGGAAAAAGAGCCGGTACTGTAACCATGTTTTTTATTTTGTTATTTTAGTTTTGAATTTTTCATTATTATTTTTTACTATTGGTTTAATTTATCAGTTTAAAATTAGTTTGTGAAAGGGGGTAATATGATTCTTGTGTTTAAGCTGATCTATAATTATTATTATCTACAATATTTTGCTGTGCCTTTTTTATACCTTTAATTTGTGCACATACACTACACACTAACATTACTATCACCTACAGTAGCCCCATGGCTTCTTTGGTGCTGACTGACAGCTTTACAAAGTTACCAGACTAAATTACGTATCCCTACGCCGAACCAGATGATATGCAAAAACATGTGTTTAGCAGCTGTCAATTTTGACAGTCAAAATGTAGGTATATACTTAAATGCTGACTGTCAGAAGTCAGCTGTACAGTATTAACTGATAGAGTGAAGCGAGGCCCTGTTTTAATTCAACCATTTGAAATATTGTCTGTCTGTCGCTTTGTTCCACGATTACTGCAAAATGTGTGCACCAATTTTTACACAATTTGGTAGGGACATTCTTAGAAACTTTGTGAAACAACATAATATACAGCCCACAGGCCTAACTTTTATGTAATTATAAGGGTATGTAGACTATATTTTTAATGTTGCCACCTATTGCGAGACTGGCGTCTTGACCTACATCAACAAGGGTTATTCTCTGTAAATATAATATACTATTGAATTTAGAATTAATTTGTTTTCTGGCCAACTTGAACATTAAGGAGAGATATCAACTTCAAATACAAGAGTAATTATTATAGGAGATGTTTTAACTTGAAACCCAAAGAGAAACGTTAAGACTGCGGTAAATATAATAATAATATGCTGCAGCCTAATTAACATTTCTTGAATGGAAGGAGTGAGGTCTACTGTTCACAGGAGTCAGGACTACTGTTAAATGAAAAGCTTAGCCTGAAAACTAACTAGGAAGTTTAGGCTACCATTGATCTAAGTCTTGTTTCTGGGGAAAGTTTTCCGAGTTAACCATCACCCACATGTCACAGGAATATATTTTTATAATTAGATAAAATACATGTTTTTTCCTTGCTTTGGAAATTATCTACATTAAGATTCATTAAATATATTAGGCCTACAAAAATATATGATAAATATAATATATAAACCTACACAAATTTATCAAAAATTATCTATACATGTTTTTTTTGTTGTTTTTTTTCAAAAAAAATATATTAAAAATTGTGTTTTTGGAGATTTTCAAAAATAACAATTTTGAAAATGTGTCAGAAATTTATTTTTATCCCTAGTGGGTTATGTGACACACCAAATTAACATCCTTTAAAAGAACCTTAAAACAAGCCCTATATCGCCTATCTACAGTAGCCCCATGACTTCTTTGGTGCTTACTGACAGCTCACAGCTCACAGCTAACAGTTTTGAAAAGTTACCAGACCAAATTATGTATCCCTACGCCGAACCATATGATCAGCAAGAACATGTGTTTAGCAGCTATCACTTCTGATAGTCAACATTTAGGTATATACCTAAATGTTGACTGTCAGAAGTCAGCTGTGAGCTGTCAGTCAGCACCAAAAGAAGCCACGGGGCTACTGTAGCACCAATGGCTGCAGAGTAATTGGCATTCTTGTATAGGCCTATTGAACTCATGAAAATTTAGGCATTATTTTCACTTTTCAAAAACTGATAGAAACAAAAATATTCGTGGTACAGTACTCAAAAAATCCACAATTTTGGATATTCTATGTGGGCCATATAAGCATCTCAGACACCAAAAATCAGAAGGAATCTGAAACATCAAGGTTCAAAATAAACTATTTATTGGTTGATTTAAATGGAATACTTAATATGGATACTGTGTCTTGAAGTGTTGTCATTGTAAGGAGTGATAGTTTAAACTGTAATTGACTGTCATTTAAGAAACCCCATAAGTCATGAGATAGTGGTGGATTCACATTCTACAAGGGTAGACAAACCTTTTCCTTGAGAAATCAGACTAATCTGGCATTAGAATATGCAGCCTTGAAAATAACGTTCATTTGAGTAACACCTTAAGTCAATGACTGATGTTGTTTCTCTAGTAGACAGAAAATCCATCAGAGGCGCTGATGCATATTAAATATAAATATATACATTTTATATACTGCTTTCCTTTGTTTTAGACATCAGCTGTGCGTGTTAACTTGATCTGTGGATGAGATCTTGTTTAGTTTAGTTTAGTTTAGGATGTTTAAAACATTACAGAACTATTTTCCTATCAGAGGGCACTCGTCCCTCCCCTGTGACTGGGATTTTGCTGTATTGAGGAGAAAAATCAAGCGCTGTGATAGAATTTACACATTATAAAAGGTTTTACCGAAATAATCCTATCATCTAGCCACAAACACTCATTTCTTGTAGTGTTACCAGATTCAAGTGACATAATAGACTTTAAAGCATGGGGGTCCCGATACTATAAGAAGAATGTCCTGGCTGTCGAATCTCTAGGAAGGAATGTACCTACAGAACAGAAAATTATTTTTAAGATAAATCAGTTCATGCATTTCTCTCATTTTGATAACTACAAAGATACATTCAAGGCCAGAAAAAGTCACTCTTCCAATAATCAAGACCTATCCCGAGGACTTTGTATTTATCAATACAAAGGAAATAAACAATATCAAATTTAGACCATTCCTACCTGAAGAAGAAGATATCAAACAACTATACAATGACATTTTTGCTTGGCCAACAATCGACAAGAATATATTAATGAAAATGAATCTTTAGATTAGTAGTTGTAGCTATGGCTGTTTTATTAATGTTTACTGTCAGGTATAATCCAAACCAAAGGTTTAAAATGGAAAGTACAGAAACATGAGCTATTTTAAACAAACTTTAGTCATAACAAAGTGTGTTTTCCCCGAATGTTTGTTTAGTAATAATAATTCATTTTTACAATGGTAAAAGCTTGTTGAGAAATTTTTCAGTATGAAAACATTAACTTGATAAACAACATAAGTCAAAATGTTCAAAAGCCATTCTCTGTTCAAATAAATTTTCAATTGATGTTTTACTTTTATCTGTCAAAGTACAAGATTATAAAGTATTTTTACATATATTCAAAAAAAATAATAAACAAGGTACTAATGCTGGAAAGTTTTTCTCACTTTCCCAAAACTAATAGTTTTTTGACGCACAGGGTTTATCAATGACCAATTTAATTGCAATATTTTCTCATAACTCATGCTGGGATGACGGTCAACTTAATATTCACTTAACTTTCACATAACATTATGTAATATAACGTAAAGGTAGCCTACTCCTTGTATTTTTAAATGGAAGCCATCACGATGCAGTTAACTTAATGTTCACTTAACTTAAGCATTTTTCAGGGAGAACTTTCATGTTAAGTGAACCTACTATGTGTTCTAGCTGGCCTTTCATTTGTAAGTGATTCCAAAAGGGTTATTTAGTTACTTCATTTGTTTGTTTATGGTAGGCCTATGCAGACAAGTTTATCTGTACTTTTTTTTAATCCTCGTTTTGGGAACTCTAAACATTTATAGCCTCTTGCTACACTTTATTTTGTATATTCGGTAAAGCTTATATTGCAAATACTTGCAGCCTAATCAGCCCTAAATAATTTGGTTTCATTTTAGTAAACAATTTGTTTTCAATCAGTCAAAGTTCATTGCATGAGGTGTTATATTTCATGTGACTCGTGATCACACACTAGCTTCTTAACATTAAGGGAATGTTAAGTTTATCATGATCCCGGCATCCGTAGAACACTCATTGGTCCGATATCATGTGAGGTGTGTACAGCAGAGCCTCTATGCGATTGGTCAAATTAGAGACCAAGAAGGTAAGAACATAATGACATGTACAGTTTTAACAAGCCTGTATACCCTGGCAACACTCCATGACACACCACTGAATGACATATGCATAGCAGTCGCTTTATAAACTGCACTATACATTTTTGATGGGCTCCGTAACCTGCTTCACTAGTCCAATGGCTTGGCGTCACCCTCCCAATAGACTGGACTGCCTGTGACAGTCAATCGTAATGAGAGTGGTTTAACTAAATGGTTCTTCACTCTCCTTTCACACAAATGTGGGTACACTTCCTCTAAATTCAACCTTATTCGTTACATAGCAGTATAATTAGTGCATAACGAACAGACCAACCAAGTAGTAATATCTGGTGCTAAAATACTTCTCTTGATCTATCGCCTTCTCTTTTCCCAACTTGGAACACTTGCGCACAAACAAGAGAAGACAGTGCCCCACTAAGTCGCATGTCAGACTCTTCGCACGTTTGATCGAGAGAGCGCTTGTAAACCATCTGAATATCAACTGGGTATTTTAGTATTGAGAGAGATTTGTTTGCGCTAATACCCGATGTGACCCCGTCCTCCCTCAGCTAGCGGCGAGCGGTCCATCAAGATGGAGGGCCAGGAGGAGTCTGGCACCGAAACCATCACAGAGATCCAGAACTATTTAGAGACCTTCAACAAGGAGATCCAAAGTGGGGATCAGACGGTCCAGCACGTCACAGGTTAGCCAACCTAACTTTGTATCAATCCTTATTCAGGTTGTTCATTGACCTGGTGAAACAGGGAGTTTTCTTGCTCAGGGAGAAGTCAGGCAATTTTTAGGTATTTGCTATTAAAAAACCCAACTTTATTATAAAAGTCAAAATAGCATATTTCTTCCAACTAATACACATCGTGAATCTCTTTAGACAGACTTGTCCCAGTTGAGTACACTAATCTCGATTCTAAAAGTCAACATGTCATTTGTCGTCTTTCCACTGCATGTTTTAGTTCAAGTGAATAATGGTAACGTGCATGAACAAGAATTCGATTATATTATAGGAAGAAGGAATTAAAGAAGAATATGTCTCAATATAATTTTTTGAAATAAAATTTAGGTCACATTATAGTACTCAATAAATCATTGCTTTAAGTGGAAACCCATTAACCTCTTCATAGAGTAACACAATTTTATGGTGTATGATATGTGTCTAAAGATATTATTACATTAAGTTGTGATATTACACCTGGTTATTGGGTTATGGTTTGAGGAGAGGACAAGCATTTTTAAACAACAAATTCCCAATTGAGATGAGAAATTTATTTTATAAGAGTAAATGCTTTGTGGGTGCTGCTTAGTGGTGCCTGCTCACACAAAATCAAAAAGATTTAAAAGGAGCTTCAAATTGTTATTATATAATTTTTAATAATGATCTAAATTTAATTTTAATATTTGTGTTGGATTGGATCTTGATTGTTTTGTTTTGTAGTTTGCCTGTAAGTTTTGTAAAATATCCATACTATAACAAAATGCAAACACACCAAACCTTATTTTGTTAAATCAGAGTTTGATTCACAACATGAAGTTAGTTAATCTAATATTCTCATCTCAAGAAAATATTGCATTTTCCTTCTTTCGTGTTTTAATTGTGTTAAGTTTGTGTTTTCCTGGAAATGTCAACCTGAACTACTGCTCCGTGTTCCAGAAGTCCAGCAAGTTGTAACTTCAGACGAGAACGCTGAGGAAGGAACTTATTTCGTAGATCAATCAGGTCACTACTACTACCAGGCGAACGCTGACTCTCAGCCCGTTATGACGGTTGTGTCAGGTAAACTGTCATGCCTCTTTAACACTTTTAATTGAACATAAAATATATTATTTCTTTTTAGTTTCTTTTATTTGAAATATCTTTGTGCGCATTCAATTTTATAATTTGGTCCACCATTTTGTTTGGAAGTGCCCTTAGCTTATTTTATTAATTTTTTTAAGACCCAATTGCATATTTAAAAATATTAATTGTTTGGGCAAGAATTAAAGCTTTTTTGAAAGATTTGCCGATTTCATGAATCGGGAAAAAGAAATTACCGTCAAAGGAGCTAGACCATACTTTTATGATTGTGATTGTATTATTATTATTATAATTACCATCGTCATTATTATTAACACTGTTGTTGTAATTGTTAATAATGTTGTTATGGTGTCCCCAGGCATAGCGGATCCCGGTGGGGACGTGTCAGACGGGACAGGAGAGACCACCTTCATGGCTGTTCAGCCACAGGACGCTCACGTGGAGGAGATCNACCAGGGCTCAGATGTGAGTGGAAGAGGGAGCTACAGTAGCCCCATGGCCTCTTTGGTTCTGATTGACAGCTGACAGCTTTGAAAAGTTACCAGACCAAATTATGTATCCCCACGCCGAACCAGATGATCTGCAAAAACATGTGTTTATCAGTTGTCACTTCTGACTGTCAGAAGTCAACTGTGAGCTGTCAGTCAGCACCAGAGAAGCCATGGGACTACTCTACAATCCTTTCACTTGATATTTAATAACACCAAATTCTACCTATAAATGTTCAAGACTAATTTTTACTCTTCTCTACTTGTTGGGGATGTAGTTTGTGAAATAATGCACAGCTAGAGGGGGAGTAGCATGAGAAGAACCTAACTAAGAGGGTATTGTGCAGATAGTCATTGGAATGTCAAGGTCAGCGACTGAGTAAACTGGTTGTTGAATGAGGAGGGCATGAAGAGTAGATGAAGAAGAAATAGGAAAGTCATTTGTCTTTGGGCTGTTTGAACACAAGTTTAGTGCAAGACAGTATCAAATGCAACTTGGTGCAAAAGTGTTCTATGTACATTTTAAAATCATTAAATATCTATCTTCTCTTCTTGGTAAGAGGTCAACACCAAGTGAACAGTAGTTCTCCCGCTGCGAATGAGAATTGAATGGCTTTAATTAGTAAAAAATTGCTAAATTTGCACATTAAAAGCTTTTTTCACAAATGCTTTTTTTTTAAGTACTGAGGAATCTTGAATTGTCTCATAATTAATGTTTCTGTTATAGTATATTTAAAAATGTATTATATATTTTTCTCTGGCTTGAGTTTTTTGGCTTCACAATTAATGTTTACTTAAGCTTTCTTTCATCTTGATTTGCTTGGAACATACAATGTATTTGTTCTATTGGCAGTATAAAGCCACAACAGAGTCACCGGTGACTGATATTAATGGTAGCTTTTAGTAGACGAAGGTATTCACATGTCCATCACAAACTCTGCCATAAAATATGAGTGAGGAATGACCCTAAGCACGGGATTCCCCCTGGATAGCTCAGTAACAAAGCATGGACGCATTAAGCCAAGAGTTCCGGGTTTGACCCCCATGTTTGGGTGTTTTATTCAAGTTTAAAACATATTTTTTTATATTTTAAATATTTGTATCTTGTTTCATAAAAATAATTAAATTGTTAATACAAATTTGTTTTTACTAACATAATTACGTATTAAAATTAAATATTTATTCAACCCAAGTGCAAATCGAATCAATACTTGTGATTATTACGAAAAAATTGCTTGAGATTGACTTAGATTAAAAAAACTTCTAATTTATACTTTTTAGATGTTTTACTTCAAATACAATAAAACATAAACAAAACAAATTTTGGATAGGTTGGTTGCAGGGGAAAATATTGAAATTTTAAATGTTGAGGAATCAAAGAATCAAGATTAAAACTATGGTAATCAAAAGCTATAAAGCCAGGAATCATGACCTCTTTAGAACCTATATGAATTATGTTTTTTTTTGTGCTCAGACTTGTTCACTCCTCACCTTATAATTTCCTCCACTCTGTCATCTGTCTGTATCTTGTCCAGGGCATGTCCAGTGGCACAGAGAGTAACCAAGTTATCCTCAACGCTGGTGATGCATACCAAGCAGTCACTATCGTACCGTCGGACTCTGGAGCCGGGGAGGTGAGCTACGTGCTCATTGTGCAACAGCCTGATGACAAGGATGACAAGGAGGATGACAACGACCTCACCGTGTATGACTTTGACGACACGGAAGAAGGAGGCATCCAATTGGTGGGTGCTAACTTCTTTCTATGTAAATTGTGTCCATAGGTACTGGGACTTTGGTATTTTATATCATGTGTGAATACTTTTAAGAGGATAATAATAATAATAATAATAATAATAATAATAATAATAATAATAATAATAATAATAATAATAATAATACTTCTAATTTATACTTTTTAGATGTTTTACTTCAAATACAATAAAACATAAACAAAACAAATTTTGGATAGGTTGGTTGCAGGGGAAAATATTGAAATTTTAAATGTTGAGGAATCAAAGAATCAAGATTAAAACTATGGTAATCAAAAGCTATAAAGCCAGGAATCATGACCTCTTTAGAACCTATATGAATTATGTTTTTTTTTGTGCTCAGACTTGTTCACTCCTCACCTTATAATTTCCTCCACTCTGTCATCTGTCTGTATCTTGTCCAGGGCATGTCCAGTGGCACAGAGAGTAACCAAGTTATCCTCAACGCTGGTGATGCATACCAAGCAGTCACTATCGTACCGTCGGACTCTGGAGCCGGGGAGGTGAGCTACGTGCTCATTGTGCAACAGCCTGATGACAAGGATGACAAGGAGGATGACAACGACCTCACCGTGTATGACTTTGACGACACGGAAGAAGGAGGCATCCAATTGGTGGGTGCTAACTTCTTTCTATGTAAATTGTGTCCATAGGTACTGGGACTTTGGTATTTTATATCATGTGTGAATACTTTTAAGAGGATAATAATAATAATAATAATAATAATAATAATAATAATAATAATAATAATAATAATAATAATAATAATAATGATGATGATGATGATGATGATGATGATAATGATAATGATAATAATAATAATATTATTATTTAGCACCGCGTCTTACTACCCGTTTGGGTTTTACGCTTTAAGTACTAATTATGCTAATGGATTAGGAATTGGGAAGGTTGAATCAGAGGAAGTGAACCCGCATTTGGGTGGAGGGATAGTGGAAAACCATTTTAGGAAAGAAAAAAAAACAGTTCACCCGACCGAGATTCGAACCTCGACTCCCCGTCCTCAGCAGTCGAGCTCAACACGACAAGCGCGTTAGCTAACTATGCCACCGAGGCGGGTATACTTTTAAGAAAAGAATATATGAGAAAAGTGATAGCATTAGAATAAACCTAAGCAAAGCTCTAAAATTACGAATTATCTTATTTGAAAGATTTAAATTATCTTTGAAATTTCTAATCCAAAATAGCTTGAATACAAGATTTTGGATTCACAGGTTTGGACTTGTTCGACAATGTATTCAATCCTTCTTTAATGTTTAAACATTTATATATTTTTGTGATATTTGTTGAATTTTGAATTTTGAATTTTGATTATTCCGTCTCTTTACCTACTTTAGGAATCCGGCGATGAAGACGACAAGACCAAGATCATCAAAATATTGCCAAAGAAATCTCAGACGGTGACCCAAGCCCACATGTGTAACTACTGCAACTACACGAGTCCGAAAAGGTATGATCAAGTGCCCTACACCTGTGACCAAGAAACATCTAGTGTCATTATGTTTGCTGTCTCTAGCTGAGTGAAGGCAGTGTGATACTTTGCAATATTTGATTATTTAATCCGGCCAGCCAATTTGTAAACTTGAAACACCCTGGAGAGAATACGCTTCCAAGCCTGAACACAGGGAAAAAAACAAGAAACAAAGCAGAAAATAAGTGAATACGATACCAATCAACATCCGTGGTTGCTCAATTGCAATGCGTCATCGCATCAGACTGGATTGACGACTATAAAGGGAGGATCAAGATTCGAGTCTTGGTCGGACAAACTGAGGGTGTTTTTCCCTAAATGGTTTTACATTTTCCATGCAAATGTGGCTAGATTTTCTATTCCACCTTCCTCATCCCTTATCCATTAGAGATGATGGTTGATATATGTGTATAACTTGAATGTAGTGGATAAAAATGAATAAAAATGCTTAACCCATTCCCTGATGTTGGAATTGAACACCTTTGTTTGCTCAAATGTTCTCTGGCACAAGCGTGAATCGACGCTTCACTTCAATAAGTTATGGTATTGCTATCTATCAATAAACCACTTTACTTTTAGCTTGTCTGATTACTTAATATTGAAGCTGATTGATGGAGCAACCAGTTCAATGCCATACTATAACCATGAATAAAGCAATTAGATAAAAGAAAAACGAGAATATTTGACATACAAGAGCATACGAGAATAAAAATGACTGATAGCTGTGTAACACATGACAACAGGGAATGGGTTGAAAATGATTAGTTTAATAGTCAACCTAATGAGTCCTTTTACATGTTCCTATCTATGTTTTCTATCATTCTTTTCCTTTTTCTCCCCTTTTTTTTGGTTATCTCTTTTAGGAAGTTGCGTTGCGCGTTTCACATTCCTCCCTGATGAGTTCCGATAGAATGAAACCTAGGTCGGGGGATTGGGCGGTGACTATCAATTTTCTTTAAGAGACAACCATTACCTCTTTGTCCATTGTCAGCAGTGTAAAGTGTGAACTGTTCTTTTCATTGTAAAGGCCATATTGTGTTTGTCCCTCTTTTATATGTTTCTATCCACCTTTCCTGTACCTTCTTCCAAATATAATAATGAGTCTAAAACTGATTCTTTGCACAAATTTAATGTGTGTGTCTCAAAAGACACTTACCACAGGTGTGTGTTGATGCGTGGTGTATATTCAGGTACTTGTTGTCACGACACATGAAGTCCCATTCGGAGGAGCGGCCCCACAAGTGCAGCGTGTGTGAGCGGGGGTTCAAGACACTGGCGTCGCTCCAGAACCACGTCAACACCCACACAGGCACTAAGCCCCACCGCTGCAAGTTTTGTGACAGCGCCTTCACTACATCTGGTGAGACCTTGTCCTCATCTACTCATGTACTAGTCCAAACACTCACAACTTTTTGAGGGCCTCATAGCGTAAAATTAGAGCCAGTATGAAGCTTCGAAATTTTGAATGTGAATCTGACTATAGCCAAGATTTGTATTCAATTTGGAATCATGAATTTTAAGGAGAACCTCTTTTACCTTTTTGAGCGCTTTTGTGTTTCTTGGTTTCCTATTTTAGGAAGTTTTATTCCCCATTTAAAATTCCCTTCTACGAATTCCGGTAAACTGAAACCAGGTTTGAAGGATTAGGCAGTAACATTTGATTTTCTTCAAGATGCAGCCATAACCTCTTTGTACAGTGGCAGCATTGTAAAGTGTGAACTATGTTCCTCTTTTCATTTTACAAGCCATATTGTATTCGTTCCCTTTCATGTGATCCTTCTTCCTTATATACGATCTCAAAAAGTGTAAGTAAAAAAAAAACTTCGGACTTATATATTTATTATTTAGATTTATAGTTATAGTTTAAACTTTCTTCCCATTCATCCTGATAAAAGCAATAGAATTAAACACAATTAAAAACAAACACAACTAAACACATAATTACGTGTTTTGTTTTTATTTGGGAACTTTGAGGCCTACAGTTTTCTGGTGGTAAGTGTTTAGGCCTTTCCCTTCTATCATATGTTCAATGTTTAATTTAAAAAATACCTTTTGCACTTTTTTTTAATTAAAAAACATTAGATGCTTCAGGCAATTTTATCCCAACTAGAGTTGGGAAAATAAACAAAACTTTGATTAGTTTGCAATTTAGAGGTCTAAACAGTAAATTTAAATTCTGCAATCCTGTAGAATTATACAAAAAAAAAGTTTGTACTAATTTATTTTTAGATTGTAAGTTTTCCAAATAAAAAAACTTGGTCTAATGCAACTATTATAATTGTGTATTTTTACTGAAGCATTTTTAGTACAAACAAAAATTTTAATTTTAATAACAACTTACAGAATAAAACCTCAAGATATTCAAGCTAAGCTGAACAAATAAAAGTGAGCCACAGTCTTGTCCATAAGAATACCAAAAACATTTCCTAAATGAGTGAGTGTATCTGGTTGATGTCTCATACATTTTAGTTACTAAACCTCCCAAAAAAGCACTTTTGGAATTCAACAACCCAACTATAATTATCTAAGGTATAAGCAAATGTATGCCATTTAAAATAACAACATTAACGCACTGGTTTTTAAATAGAAATAACACAGTTGACGTTTAACATTGCTTCCACTGGACAAAAAGGTGAAGGTCGCCTTTTGAAGAAAATCTATCACTACTGCCCAATCTCTCGAGCTAGGTTTCATTCTATCGAAACTCATCAGGAGGGATTGTGAAATGTGCAATACAACTTCCTAAAAGAAAGAGAAAATAAAAAAGGAAAATTGTTAATTTCGGATTCTCTAATCGAATACCATAATACCATTCCTATCGAAATAATTGATTCAGAACAACCAATAAGCAATTATAGGGTTCTAGAACAAATTTCACTTGAAAAATTGAAAAGCAATTATTTATAACACGATTTAAGTCTCAAATGAGAAATTTCCTTGAATCCTCGAATCTTGAATATCCTTAAGGATTCGAGCGATTCAAAAGATTTGAGGGCCCATCCCCAATAACAACAAAATAAACCATTTTCTTTTGTGCTATTTCCCAAGAGTAACATTAACACATATGATAGTAATATTGTGATGTCTTGACTTTTACGCAACAAAAGAGGACAACAAAGTGAATTCATTAATGCGCTTAGCTCTAGGGAGGTTCATTAAGACATTTTCCAACTAGATCCAAAAAGACTTTTGTTTGAATTCATGCCAGGTCGAAATCAAGTGAATTATTACTGACTCAAATTGCTCGAAGAGCTACCACTAGCGTCAATAACAGGTTTGTCAAATATGGGTGGGAATTCGATAAGACAAAGATAAGAAAACTAGTGTTTTAAGTAGCGACGTCAAACTCCATTCCTCAATACTCTTGATACTTACTGGCATCAAAATATCGAGAATTGGTCTTGATATAAAGATTTTCCATATCTTGATTCTTAGCTCTCAACTCCTTTAAAGTTCTGGAACTCAAACAAAAGTGTAAAATTAAGAAATGGGTTGTTTTTCGTCATGTTGCTTATTTTTTGTTTAATTTAACAGGGCTGTCTGTCCCTCACATCTGGAAAACCAGGAAAATTCAGGTTTTTTTTGTGTGTTTGGCAAAAAAAATCGGGGGAAACTAATGAATACCGAAACATTTGTGAATTATGAGACATTTAATAGAAGGCTATTATGTAAAAAAGTGAACAAAATAAATAACCATGCTGATTTGATCACATGTATTCTACTGCCCTTTTCCTCCTCGGTTTTCCTTGAAATATTGGGTTGGGTAACGACTGCATATATATCCCCATCTAGGACAAATTATTTGTTTATAAACACCAATGGCAGGACTTAACAACAGTCACTTTTATTAAAAATTAAATTTAATTCCTATCTACTACTCTCTAAAGAGTTTGGAGAAATAAGCATTCCTACTAGAAAACACAGGAAATTTTGTATTAGGAAAGAAATGGCAACCCTGTTTAGGTTAACATGATCCTTATGTTCTAATGAGCATGCTTAGGGGCTGTCCATAAACTATGCACGTTTATTGGAGGGGAGGGGGGTATGCTTGGCGTGACAAGGAGGGGAGGGGGGATGCTTGGCGTGACAAGGTGGGAAGGGGGGATGCTTGGCGTGACAAGGAGGGAAGGGGGAGTCAGATAATGAGTTGAGGTCACATTGCAATTATTCATACTATACAACATTCTGTGTTAATAAACCTGACTGTGCACTCGTATAAACAAACAACGATTGTTGAGCTTGGCAAACACATTTCAATAAAAGGGTTATATAGGCTCTACATTTAAAAATACTGTTCAAATAGTGGGAGGGGAGGGCATGACATTGTGACAATATTAGAAGGGGGTTTACAAAACTGTGGCAAGGAGGAGGGGATAAAGAAAAATAGTGTGACGCTCATGGACATTCCCTTAAATCAAGCATGGCCATTTTGTTTTCCAAGTACATCAAAGCACGGTGGCTTATAAACATAATTTTTATTTATTGTTAATTAAGAAACATTCAAAGAGATCAAAATTGTAAATGCTGAGGAATTTCAATTGAAAAATCGAGATTGATATAAGCAGACATCTTCAGTTTGTAAGCTTGTCCGCCTCTTTTGTTTGCTAAATGTGAAAAGACCGAACTAGTACTACTCGTCCGTGTAGTGCAAGAGTATAAAGACTTGTATCTTCCGCAGGTGAGCTGGTTAGGCATGTTCGGTACAGGCACACGCACGAGAAACCCCATAAATGTACAGAGTGTGAATACTCGAGCGTGGAATTGAGTAAATTGAAGCGCCACATGCGTTGCCACACGGGCGAGCGTCCGTATCAGGTGAGAGCGACCTTCTCGCAATCCTTGTGTATTGTTGTGTGTTTCCGCAGGTGAGCTCGTTAGACATGTTCGGTACAAACACACTCACGAGAAGCCCCACAAATGCACGATTTGCGACTATGCCAGTGTGGAACTCAGCAAAATGAGGAACCATATGCGCTGCCATACGGGCGAACGCCCTTATCAGGTGAGCCCAAGCTTCTTCGCTCAGACGGGGTTTTTTGGTTTGGCTACTACATAGTTTTGTTTTACTTTTGTATTTTCGTTAAGTCCCCCCNCCCCTCCACACTTCCCCACCACACGTTTATATCACTTTTATTTCATATATTGCTACTTTGAGAATTTATATGTTTGATAAATTGATAAATTTTTATTGAAAGTGCAGTCACAGTTTTGGAAAATCCTAATTTACATTAAGTACTACGATTATTTTCACATTGAGAAACTTTACCTTCTTGAAAAAATTTGAAATCCAATTTCTCAAATTGAAACATCTATTTACTTTTCTATATATATTTTACTTTTCACCATTAAACTACCATTTATCACAATAAAATATTAATTGACTTTTTTCAACATTAAACTACAATTTCATCTCAAGATAAACTATTTTTAGACCCATTACAAAGTCAAACAAATTATCACCACGTTTTTCTTCATCAAAATGTTTTAATATCAAAGGTTTTAGATTATTTTTATTTTTTTATATTCTTTTGTATTTTTAGTTATTGTCAAATTTCCTGTTAGAGTTTGCACAATGCCACATTGTACGTATGTGTTCTCTATTGATATCAACAAATGTCGTTTATTTGCATAGTGAAATGATTAGATGACAATAATTTTCTTTAACTTGTTATGGTTTGTACATGTTCATTCATGTGAAATGAAGACCTAAATGCAATTGTGGAGCTTTTCATGACTTGTTTAGTTGTAAATGTACTTTTATCGATAGTAATTTTATTTTATCCTCTCTCAATAAAGTGCGGTTTATAACAGGGGTGTGCAAAGTTTAAAAAATATCATTTCACTTTGAAATGTTGTTTCCTTTAACTTTCCTCTTCATATCAAATTCTGTTGTTGACAATACTACCAAATGTCACCAAAAAATTATTGATATATATTTTCAATCTTTGTCATTTAGTGCTGTTATTCAAATTTACAGTTAATGAATTGATTCAATCCCTTCGTATGCTTCCATTCTTTTCCTCTTACTCGATTACTTCTGTTTGTTAGCTGCCCCTTTCGTCTCTTTCTTGGTCTTCCTTGCAGTCTTTTTTTCAACATACTTCAACTTCATCATTCTCTTTGGTATTCTTTCCTTTTCCATCCTCATTACATGCCCATGCCACCTCACTCTTGTTCCTCAACTATCTCATGCACTTCCTATCGCCCCACTCTTTTTCTCTGATAACTTAATTCCTTATCCTGTTTCTCTTATGTTAAATGTCCATGTTTCTGCTGCATGTGTGACGATGGGTATACATCG
This sequence comes from Timema californicum, assembly GCA_902141385.1. Taxonomy (NCBI): domain Eukaryota; kingdom Metazoa; phylum Arthropoda; class Insecta; order Phasmatodea; family Timematidae; genus Timema; species Timema californicum. The sequence continues at coordinate 28,601 of CABFOW010003798.1, forward strand.
CTTCAGCTCTCTCACAAGATCACCCTCTCCCTTCACCTCAATTATGTTCACAACCTATTCTCTACATATTTGACTTGATTTATCAATTAGGACGAAATCTGTTAAAAACATTTTGTAAATTATATTTGGTGTTTAATTTTATATACAGTAGAACCTCATTAATTCAGACTAATTGGGGCTTAAGGTTGTCCTGATTAAAAAAACCTATAAAATAAGGTAAGATATGATTAAAACAGCCTATACAATAACAAACTCCATTTATTTTATATTTTGTAATACAAATGTAAAATAATCTGCTGGAAAGATATTAATTTATACATCACTTACAGGATATTTTGGTCCTTAAATCTGACATTAATCTGAACAGTGGGGGTACAGGGAGTACATGAGATAGTAGAGGGAGCAACACTGAGATGGTACGGGTGTGTAATGAGGATGTATGCCAGGAGAGATATGTGAGGAGCACGTAGCAGAAGGTGTTCAAGTGAGAGGAGAAGAATGGTGGAAGAATAGAGAAAGGTGGAGGCATTTTACTAAACTGACCCAGTCACAGGCTGGAAACAGTTGATGATAATGATGATAATTATTATAAATCTATCCGACTTTACTTAGAATAAAATGATGGTCATGGTTCAGCCACAGTCACGTCACATGCCACACTGACATGTTTGAAAAAAAATTACTGATCTTCTATTGATTTCTTTTAGCACACATTTCATGAACTAAAAATTCAATTAATAATTAATATTTTTCTTTGGTGTTACTTAATGTATTATTTGGGGGAAAGGGGCTGTTCAGATTAAGCGAAGTGTGGATTAATGAGATTCTACTGTAAATTTATATAGTTTTTTTTTCCAGCACATACAAGTGACAAAAATATTATTACTTCGGCACAAATTGAGGAATATTCTATATAATACCAACTACTGCTTTGTACACTCCTGTTAGATAATAGTAATATTTATCAAGATTGTTGTGTTTGGCTATGTTTCTTTTAAAGAGGTTATTATGTTCACAAACTTCAAAGCAACAAACTTTTGTGTTAAAAGGTTCTACATGTTTCTAACTCATCGGATCTTGAAGGTTGGAAACTGTATTTAATCTTTTAAGTAAACAAAAATGACCAATACACATCCTCTATCCAGGCAAATTCTTGTGCATTTTGTGTCCCTAAGCTAGATAGTTTTAAGTATTTTTCAAATAGACACACGTGTAATTTCAGGTTTACTTAAATACACACTTCAATAGTTCATTGCCACTATGGTATCTTCCTCAGGAAATATAGAAGTGTGTGTAAATATGCATCACTGTTACTTTTCTCCTGCTTCATTTTTCTACAATCATATATTTGCTTAAATAAAGGTTATATCTTTCATGATGAACTTTATTTCATAACTACAGTCTTAATATTTGAAAGATTTTAAAGTTTTCAAATTCAATCAGATCTTGTATTTGAATTTTTTTATTTACCCCCACACCTCCAATAGAAACTTACTTTGATATCCATAGTTGAAATCTGATCAAAAATATAATATTTCGGCTAAGTCATTTGGCTGTATTTACAATTTATTTTGGTTTGTTAAAGTATTCATCATAAAATGTTTGATTCAGTAAATTTTTCAAAGAATAAAATTCAAAATTTTTGATATTTGCTCAGGCTTAGCGCCAACTGCACCTGTTGCATATCTTTGGAGGGTTTCTGCTTCAGTCCCGAATACCAGGGATATAAGTAGTTTGGAGTCCAATAGTCAGGAAGTCCCATACACTAATGAACCAATTGTGTTGAATGTCAATGTAGTGAAGATTTAGTTGAAAGCCTAAAAGTGAATGCTTGTGTTTCAGTGTCCACACTGCACGTACGCCAGCCCTGACACGTTTAAGCTGAAGCGTCACTTGCGCATCCATACGGGAGAGAAACCATATGAGTGTGACATCTGCCATGCTCGCTTCACACAGTCCAACAGCCTCAAGGCACACAAACTTATCCACAGTGGTACGTAAGCTTGCGCTTGACACGGAATACTTATTGTTTGGTTTATTTAGTCTTTACATCAGTTCTACCTGTGCGTTTACTTAGAAATACACACCCCCTCTCATGAGTTCACAGGTCGACTAGTTTGAATTTACAAATAAAATTAATGTTTGTATGAATTTTTATTAAGGCTTGTTGTATTGCTTTTTTGTTGTTTACGCTACATAAACCTTGGATAACACTAGTGAGCAGACCCCAGACCATTAATTTATCACTTAACTGAATGTGAATTCACATGGCAACAAAAACATTACTTGGCTACTATTTTTATTTTATTTAGTAACTAAATGCTAAAGCTCAGAAGATTGGGGTTTGTCAGGGTCTCTACTTATACATAAAAACAAATAGTCATAATACGTTTCTCACAAGACAAATGATAATGGTGGCTAATATATTACTATGTACTCATCCCAACTTATAATGCTTATTTCCTCTTCAAAGAAAGTTAATACTACCATCATGAACTGTTTATAGCCTATGTCCAGTTTGGTTTAGTAAAATCTTCCTCTATCCTTCCACCATTCTTATCCTCTCACTCAAACACTTGATTTTACCCGCTCACCCCATCTCTTCATCTCCATTATTCCCCTTGGGATTATTTACTTTTCCATCTTAATTACGTGACATACCACCACAGTTAATTTGGTCCTGTAATGGTTCATTTAGTCCCTCTCAGATTGGTCGTGGGGAAAGTTGAACTCATCATGAGGATTTGGACAGAGTTAGCTGGTGAGAAAACTACTCCTCTTGTGTTTATCTCCTTCTGGGGGGGAGTATTTATAGCTCTTGTTTGATAGTGGAGAGGAGGGGGGAAGGGCTTCTTGCTGCCCCGGAGAACTATAAGTAGACAGCAGTCTCAAATCTGAAATTTTCTTGGATCCCCAAATATTCTTATGAATTTGAGGGATTTGAAGATTCGAGGGCTTATCCTAAAAAAAAAAACATCAAATTGATTCCAATTTAACTGTAAACAAGTGAAGAATACAGAAAACCATGCTTCGATATGTTTTCTGCCTCGATCCTAATCGAATTTCCCTGTTATTCAGCCACAAGTCCTTTCGTTAAAGTAATGGGTGTGTTTGTCTAACCAGTCCTTGTAGTTGATAGTATCCTTCTAGAAGTCGTGTACCGGTTAGCACCATAATGATGTGTTTTCGTTTCCATTACAGCAGGAGACAAGCCAGTGTTTCAATGTGAGCTGTGTCCGACCACGTGTGGCCGCAAGACAGACCTTCGCATACATGTCCAGAAACTGCATACCTCGGACAGACCTCTCAAGTGCAAGCGCTGCGGGAAGTCCTTCCCTGACCGCTACTCCTACAAGGTGAAATATTGTCTAGTTTTCTATCCCTCTTTCCCAGACAAAGTACTGTACTTGTAAGGTTATAATTTACAACTGTATATTTGTAACACACGTTACTTTGTTTTACTGACATTTGAAACAATGCATGTCATGGCGTTGTTACGTCAGTATAAAATGTACTTCTGATACACACGTTGATAGTGTGGGCTCCATATGAAATCTAATGACTCTATTATTATTATTATTATTATTAGCATCGCGTCTTACTACCCGTTCGGGTTGTACGCACTTACGCTAATGTGTAATGGTAGGGTGACTGTGAGATGAAATGAAGGACCTACAGTTTAACGTGGAATCCGAACCACGGTGGAGGCCTGTCATTCCTCACATTCACAAGATGTCTTGTCAGAGGTGAAGGAAGGGTTTGGTAATCAGATAAATCTTTGCCGGGACCGTGGATTGAACCCCGGCCGCCAGCATAGAAGTCTGACACCTTACCCCTAGACCACCAGGTCACCTCTAATGACTCTACAATGCATGCAGGGGCATAACTAGATTTGATGGCGCCCCTTAAAACTGTTATTTAAATTTTGGCTGAGTTCTTATATTAGTACTCAAACTGGTTACTAGTTTTAATAATATACTGGTTACAAAATAATGGATATAAAATACAATTTAATTGTTAAAAAATTGAATCTTGTATTAAGTCTAATAAATCTGTCACTCAAGACACATTACCTACCTCCATCACCTTAGTTACACCTCTGAAACACATATATTATACACACATGTGTCCCCATTGGTAGTTAAGATTCTATATCATGCAATTTTGCCAGTGTCAATATGAAAATTGATGTTTTATCTGTGGTTTGCAGGTTGGCATCAATGTATGATTGTAGCATTGTCAGTTTGGCGAAGTGTATTAGTTACCTTCTCACCCCTGCCCCCATTGGTCTGTTTGCAGATCCACAATAAGTCGCACGAGGGAGAGAAATGTTTCAAGTGCGATCTCTGTCCTTATGCTTCCATATCTCAGCGACACCTCGAGTCTCACATGTTGATCCATACGGACCAGAAGCCCTACCAGTGCGACCAATGCGACCAGGTAAATATATGAGACTTCTATAAAATACCAACATTTTTATCTGGTTCAACTTTTACAACATTTTACAATATTATTTATTAGCGGTCACAGGGCAAAACAGGGTTAGGAATCAGGAGTGGGATGGTATGGACATGTACTGAGGATGGAAAAGACCGCAAGGGAGACCAATGAATAGCTGGAAGGAGCTGATAACTGTAAGTGTGCAAGTGAAAGGGACTGAATGGTTGATGGAAAAGATAAAGATGCCATTTTACTAAACTGACCTAGCCACAGCCTTGAAATACACGATGATCATTATTATGATTAGTCAGAAATGTTTTTTATTCAAATGGTTACCTATATTAAACACCAGTTTAGTATATTTTTGCAGTTATTTCATAACTGGATGTTTGGGAGGCCATTCTTTCTTTAACCTTCCAATTTTGGATGACAAAGAATTTTTAGTCAGGGTCTTAGTTTCCCTGGGTCCACCGTGTGAATTGATGACAGCCCCATGTGTTTGAATGTTCCGGTCATTCCGACAGTAGCACCTCTTGCCCCAAGTGTCTTTCTGTTTATTCCAGTCATTCCGACAAAAGCAACTGTTGCGGAGACACCAGAACCTGTACCACAACCCCAACTACGTGCCCCCACCTCCCAGAGAGAAGACCCACGAGTGCCCCGAGTGCGGTCGAGCGTTCAGGCACAAAGGCAACCTCATCCGGCACATGGCGGTGCACGACCCAGAGTCGTCAGCGCAAGAGAAGGCGCTGGCACTGAAGCTCGGCCGACAAAAGAAGATACAGGTGTGAACACTTGTCGTCTTTTGTGTGTAGAACAAACCTAGTATAGACAGCTCTAGGGGAGTGCATATTATACACTCTTCCAGTAAATAAAATGAAGTATTGCTTAATAGGTGACCTGGTGGTCTAGGGGTAAGGTGTCAGACTTCTATGCTGGCGGCCGGGATTCACTCCTCGGTCCCGGCACAGATTTATCTGATTACCAAACCCTTCCTTCACCTCTGACAATACATCTTGTGAATGTGGGGAATGCCAGGCCTCCACCGTGGTTCGGATTCCACGTTAAACTGTAGGTCCTCCATTTCATCTCACAATCACCCTACCATTACACATTAGCGTAAGTGCGTATAACCCGAACGGGTAGTAAGACGCGGTGATGATAGTAATAATAATAATAATATTGCTTAATGGCTTGGAAATGTTTAATAAGACATTGTAGAAACACTGTACAATAATGTAAAGTAAGTGATAGTGAAGAAAGCCAACCTGAAAGGATAGTTAGGTTGGGCCTAGATAGAAAAACACACATTTATCTCTTCATTTCTTCTTACACTTTTACACTCATGTGGAACTACATGTTTCTTGAATAATTTGAAATATAACTGAAAACTTGCAGTTCCTGTCTGTGGTCTGGGTCAGTTTTATTCAAGCCATATATTTTTCCACTATTGGTAGGCTAGGTCTGTCGTAGCGATAGCTTTTTGAAACAGTGATTGTTCATGTTTATTCTCAGAGATCCTGTTGTGAGTCCAATTACATTGAACTTGGATGTGTGGCGGTCATGGTGGCTTGGAATAGGGTGTTGCTTCTTCGTGTTATTACTTTTGAACGTCTTGCAGGTGTTGCAGCTTTGTTTCATACACGGGTGTGAACCTTTTGTTATGTTGATAAGGTGAAAGTTTTTTTAGGGTCGGGCAATTTCAGGTGTACTCCAATTAGAAAGTTTTAGCCATTCTTAAGGATAGTGTTGATTCTAAGTAAACCTTACTCATTCGGGGTGTGTGAAGTCCATTTTTTTTAAAATTTGAATTGAATACATGAAATAATATTAAAGCCAAATCAAAGTTGTAATATTTTCCAGATAGCTCTTTGTTTTAAAAAATATGATTTCTAGCTTATTTAAATAACTTTACAACCTAAAATTATCTAGAAAATGTTTTAATGCGCCATTGTTGGTAATAAAGATATTTTTTTATCATCATGTCTTATTACCTGTCTAGGATATATGCATATATGATAATTACTCTAATGGGGTAGGGATGAGGGAGGAATCATTTTATAGGTAATCTACTTGCATTTGCCTGGAGGAGGAGTGGAAAACCATTTAGGAAAAACAAACTCGGTAGACTCAATTAGGTATCATACCCCATCTTTAACAGGTCATTCCAACACAAAAATGTACCTTAGACCGTTCGGCCACTAAAGCGCAATAAAGAATATCAACAGCTCACAATGATAATTGTTAAACATACATTTATTGGCGGAATTTTTTTTTAGAGCAAAGTTGAAGTTTTCCAATCATCACACATCCGTAGAGAGATAGTAAATATCTTATGATCAACATTTCCTATCTCCTCTATTCTCCTCGTGTCTGTACCACCTTAGTGGTGACCTCTCTATCTTGTCCTAGTTCCCTCTCACCCTTCTATTTAACATCTATATCAATTGGTTGAAAGGGGCAAATAGTTGCTACTTCACGTCATTATCTCGTAAGAGAAACTTCATCACTACTATTGGGATTATTTTGTTGGAACAGATCATTGACGGTCAGCACGTAGAAGTTATGGCAGGCGAGGATGATGACGAAGATGACGAGGACACTGATGGAGAGATGATGGCGGTAGAGGGTCAAGACGGACAGCAATATGTGGTGCTGGAGGTCATACAGCTTCAGGTACTGTACCAACGCCTGTCTTGGTGACCTGTTGTTTGTGTGCATGTGCGTGTGTGTCACTAAGAGAGTGCCTGTGTGTGTTCCAGGATGGGGAAGGAGGTGAGCAGGCCGTCGCCGTGGTGGCCGGGGATAGCTCACACTCCATGGGACACCTACAGGGTCTGGACAGTGACGAAGAGGAAGAAGAGGGGCTGATGGCAGGACATCACATGGCGACAGACCGTCAGTACCAACCAACAACTTATGTGTCCATATAATACCATTTAATGCTTTCGATATTGTATATACATTTTAATTTATTAATATCTAAAATTACATACAAAATGTTTTATTGCTCAATTGCTTATAACATTTTGTGTTACTCTGACAATTCAAGTTACTATCATAACATGCAATTCAATTTATTAAGATTTTTCCTTATAAATATTAATTTGTAATGTACAAAACATCGCAGGATGGCAATAATTGAACATAAACTGAGTATTTTAGCTGTCAATATTTTTACTGGCGAAGCTGAAACTTGGCACACCCCTACCATTAAGTTAATCAAGTTCAGCCAGAAAGTGTAAAGTAATGAAGAGAGGAGTTTATGTGTTTCATATCGAGTCCTAACCTAACTCTCCTTCCTTCCATATCACTTTACACTAATTTTCTTGTATTTCTAAGTCATTATTTATTTTTATAGTAATTTTGCAAAATTAAATCCCTCAACGTGTCAACTTATTGTATTATTTCGTAAGACTATTCCGGTAAGTTTACCGACCTTGTTGCAGCTCTTGATGATGATGATGATGAGGTCATGCACACTCTCAGGGAAAGGAAACTGTCGAGGAAAGATGCGTTTGCCATCAGGAAGAAAATACAGACTGAGAAGGACATGCAGAACTGCTTCGGGTTTGACGTAAGTAGCGTCATCTAGAGCTTAACGTGGGGACTAGTGGTGAGGTAGTAACCCTTACCAAGACCAGGAAAACACAATATTGTGAGATTGTAGTGTTTTCACTCTTAGGTGTTCATTTGATTTAGTTTTTGTGATTTTGGTAATGTCCTTTTGCAGTTGTGTCTTTTTGAAGGTTTGACAAGGAATATTTTCAAGAGGAAATTGGAGTCTCAAGAATGCCGGTTTCCAAAGGCTTAAGATAGGTTTATGGTGTTTGTAAGAAGGTAGAGGAAGGTTGGATAGAAACATATAAAAGGAATAAACACAATATATCTTTTACGATGGAAAAAAAGGAACACAGTTTACACTTTATATTGCTGCTTTTAGGAATTTGATTTACATGTTTCACACTCCCTCCTGATTAGTTCTGATAGAATGAAACCTAGGTCAGGGGATTGGGCGGTTATAATCATTGCTCTTCAATAGCAGCCATTACTGCTCTGTCCAATGGCAGCAATATAAACGATGAAATTTTCCTTTCATTGTAAAAGCCAAATTGTGTTGGTTCCTCTATATGTTTCTATCCACCTTTCCTCTACCTGGCTGGGTATGAACCCATCAACATCAGGTCTTTGGGCGAGAACTTCATCCCAAGACCACCGAGGTCATCTCTAGTTCATTTGTCGATCATCCAACACTTGACTGTTATGTTATGTGATGAAACTCTTTGCAGCAATAATATATCCTCTATCCAGTTTGTCTTCATGATTTTATTACATACCCTACATGCCTGCCTGCTTATGTGCACACACGCGCACACACACACACACACACACACACACCATTCCTTTCCCTTATAGGGTGGGCAAGATACTGTGTCTATAGCTCAAAAAACAACTCCCTACTTAACAGATCCACACTTTCCTATTCTTGTACACTCTCTTCGCTTCAACAACATCCATACACAGAGTCATATATTCTCTTTTATTATTTTTTCCACACATTCGTGTACCACATTTAGCCATGTCTTACATGGCGTACCCCTTCCTTTTGATCCACATATCTGTATCGTCACTCGATTCACACTCATCTTCTCAACATACCCAAACAAATGTAAAACGCTTCTTTTACATTTACCCAATGGATTCCCTTTCTTCAAACAGTACTCCTTCAGCACCCATGCATTACTGACTTTGCTCATACGAGTTTTTACACATACATTTCTTAGATATCTGATTCCAACCCCATTCACCTTGCTCTTGTATTTCTCCTGACAAACCCAAGCTTCACATCCATAAAAAAAATGTTGGTGTTAACACACTTTTATATACTGTCATCTTTTCCTTTTTTTTATATTACTTTATTCTTTTCAATAGTCGACGTGCATCCAACTATTTTCTGAGATGCGTTCATCTGTCTGTCGGTTTCACCACCCATCCTTCCATTATCACAGAATATTCTGCCCAAAGACACAACATCTTTCGCTGGTTCTTACAGTCTTCAATTTATACTAAGCTGACAATCATTTCCTGATCCTGATTTTTATTAAATATATCCAGTGGATTGACATTTAATTAGAGATATCAATCTAAAACTCTTGGATATTTGTAATTAAAGATTTGAAAAAAATCATAATCAAATTTTGTATTGGAATCTGCTTTAGATCTTTAATATTGCCTATTATTAATAATAATGAGATGCCTATATGATAATACAATAATTTGTAAGGCTTTCTGAAACTCACACATTCAACCTTCCCCCTCCCTCTAACCCTCCTCCCCCACCCCCAAAAAATGATTTAGTCTTTTGTTGGGTTGTTAAAATTAAAGAAGTGTATACACAAAATAGCAAAGAGAATCTATTAATGTGAACATATTTACAATTAACAATACCTCTTTGATGTCAGAATGCAATCATCTTGAATTTTTCGTTTGTCATTTTTGGTAATTGATACAAAAATATTGTTAGATTTTTTTCTTTTAACAAAAATTTTAAACAAACAATGTGTTTTAACGTAAACTGGATATGCTATATCAGAAGTCGGTAAAAAATCCTATCCACTGATACCTTATTCATCTCTGTAGGCTTTGTATTAGTTGAGGAAAAGAGAAGTTGACAACATAAATAATAGATAGGATTAAAATTGATGTACATAAGAAAAGATAATCTAATTAAGTGAAAATTTTAAACTCTCTTCAGACCAACATGATTAGGGTAAACTTTACACTCAGAAGTTGTGATTTTTATATTTTCCTATTCTATTAGGTTTCCTCATAATTTTGTTCAAGATTTGGGATTCGTAAGTAAACTAAAGATTTCGATTTGACCCCGCTCTTTTATTTTATACATCATATTTTGACTCTCTCTATTGGTGAGTTTATTGTGAACGTATCTTTGCAGGACGATGGTGATGAGGTGGATGACGACGAAGCAGCAAAAACTACTATCCAATTTCTGGAGGCCATCAATCATTAATGAGTGATAGAGACCGCTGTTACCAACTTTATAATGTTCCTTGAATTGTTAATTAAATAGTTGACCACGCTTGTACTTCATCTCATCTCAATTTTTTTTTCGGGAGTGTGCAGCTTTGTCCCTCGCGGAGGAAGCGATACAGATGAATTCGTTCAGGTATTTTGTCATATTTACCGTCATTTAACTTGACCTCGATTTTTTGTCTGTGTTGTTAAATTGTCTACCTAGTGTCAAGATGTTGTTGGAAGCATCAGTTTACATTTTGACTGGATGAAAAGATGGTCACCGCTTGACTTGAAGTGAACTATGTTTGTTCAAGAATATTGTGTTAGTGTGTTTATGAAACATTTCTAAGGAAATGATGTGCATGTGTTTAAGGAACCTTTTTTCAAGAATGATATGCATGTATTGGAAAAACTTGCCATTATTATTAAAGTTTGATGGTCATTCATTTTTTCGTATATGACTTCTGTACAAAAAAAAAGTGTATAATATTTTTAAGACTTTTTTTGTGTGTTGAACAAAGAGATTTGTTCTCTCTTAAGATGTCGACGAAAAATTAAAATAATTCTACTGTGAACTGAGGTTTATTGATGAAAACGTTGAAATGATTAAATCTTCAAAAGTATGGTGGTATCTTGTATGTAGTTTGTATATAATTATTGGTTCTTTGAAATCAATTCATTTTATTTCCAAACGTGAGTTATTAAGATTTACATTATTATCTATTTGAAACGCTCATTGTAACATTTTCATGATTTTAGATGTAGTTTTATTCAGTTTTGATAATAGGATCAAGAGATGAGTCATAAACTCTTTAGTAACCATTAACAAAGAGTAAAACCAAAATTTATATTTTACCAACTCTTCACTTTTGAGGGATTAAGAAAAAAATTTTTTTTGTATTTTTAAAAATAGGTAAAATATAAATAGAGGTGAAATGTTTGAGTACAAATCTTGAAGGCCTTTGTTTGAAATATCATCATCATCATCATCTGTTTCCAGCCAGTGGCCGCGTCAGTTTAGTAAAACGCCTCCATCTCCCTCTATCCTTCAACCATTCTTCCTCTTTTATTTGCTTCAATTCTTCTCCTTTCACTCATACACTTGCTTGAAATTACATTATCTCTTAAAGGAAAACCTCTATTTACTTTTTGAGGTGCATTTTGTTTTGCATGGAAGAAGTTTGAGGTATTGAGTGGTAACAATCAATTTCCATCAAGAGGCAGCCATTATTTGTCCTGTGACAGCAGTGTAAAGTGTGAACCGTGCTATTTTAACTGTGAAATCCATATTATGTTTGTTTCTATTCAGCTTTCCTCTTTCGTCCATATATAACAAATTGTATACGTTTGTTAGAATCAAACTTATCTAATTGGAAAAATATGTTTTAATTTCATCTGGGGAAGAAAAAAAAAGTATAGGGGTGTACAGAAATAAAAATTTCACTCAAAAGTTTCCTCCATGTCCTCTATAATGTAACTATCAGAAGTACCTGGCATTGCCTGGGGTAACTTTGCAATACACCACGTGACTACCCCGGACAACATTTTTCTTGGCTTCAAACATACATGGAAAAAATCTCTTCATTTTGTTTCTTCCTACACGGTTTTTAGTAAATTTAAAAAATCTCATCAAAAGCTTCGAAATGCATATGTTTGTGTGCAGGCATTAATAATTTTAAAATGTCAGCCCTCTGTGTGTGATAGATATTGCGCAATGCCAATGACAGACACACACACACAAACTCTTCATTTTTAATAATATTAATAAATATGAAAAATAGGCTTGAACATAGAAATAAATATTCAGTGTTGCCAAACCTTTACCAAGAACTTATTTTTGGCCATAATGTTATTTTCCTAAACAAAACAGTTTAAGTTTCTGTTATTGAAATCATAATTTTGATTTGAATAAAATCAGATTTGACCCATCCATAAAATATACTACGCTTGTTTATGTTTCTCTACAAGGAAAACCTCTTTTCGGGTGACCTGATGGTCTAGGGGTAAGGTGTCAGACTTCTATGCTGGGGGTCCGGGGTTCAATCCTCGGTCCCGGCACAGATTTATCTGATTACCAAACCCTTCCTTCACCTCTGACAAGACATCTTGTGAATGTGGGGAATGCCAGGCCTCCACCGTGGTTCGGATTCCACGTTAAACTGTAGGTCCTCCATTTCATCTCACAATCACCCTACCACTACACATTAGCGTAAGTGCGTATAACCCGGACGGGTAGTAAGACGGGGTGCTAATAATAATAAGAAAACCTCTTTTCGCTTTACGAGGCAATTGCATTATATTTGGAAGAAATGTTACCATCGAATCAGGATTTAAAAACTATGAAATTAAGGAAAGAAAGATAAATTCACAAACAACTATGCCTAATCTTCTTTAAACTTCCCCCGCAAGGCCCTACTATCAAATCTTTTCTTTTTTAATTAACTACGAACCCTAATTTATGTTTTACCTTCCTAATCCCTATTTCAAACTACTGAAATAATTTTTATTGCAAATTGATGTTTTAAGTTTTTTATATCTGTGTAGTATGTACCTTGAAAACTCAAATATAAAGGATATTTGAGGATTTTATGGGTTAGCGAAGATTTTAAAACTTCAATTATCCTGTCAGTTTCAACTTTGATTCGAAAATAAAATTCTGGCTTTGTGAAAATTTATGAAATTTCTCTAGTAAATATAGTTAAAGTTAAACTACACAATTATGGTTCAACTTTTGTGATTATTGGCTGTTTTGCATCACAAGTTAATGCTCAAATTTCAAAAATATGAAATAATTTATTTGATTACTAAGCCTAGGACAACATATTATATTATTCATTTATGCAATTTAATATTTTGAATATAATTTTAATGCTTAAAGTTAAATAATTAAAAAAATATTATTTCTTCATACATAAATTAGTTTTTTAAATATTTAAACTTCGATTTGGCTTTGTGAATGCTTAATGTAATTAAATCTGACTTTGCACACACTTAGAGGTTTAAAAAAAAGAAGTTAAATTTAGGAAATAAACAAATAAAATATTTTTATAGCTCCGATGCTTTACACCCAAAGTATAATTAAAGGAAAATATGCCAAATCCCAGGTCATTAATTTATTGTTTTGACTAAATGGGAATTCACTTAATTACAACAAAATGTTAACAATCTTAGCTGCTATCTCTATTTTCTACAGCAATTTAAGAATCGATTGGAACAAAATCAGAATTAAAGAAAGAAAAATTGATTGAAAAAAGTTAACTTAGGTTAACCTAGTGTATCATGTTTTCTAAGATTTGTATTCGGTATTTAGCGCCTTGTAGATAAGACAGTCTATTCTGTTATCAACACTAAAATAAAAGTGAGTTTGTAAAATATTTTTAAAGTGAGATTATTAAAATAGTGGTTAATAGAAGCTGCCACCAGACTTTTGGCCGCTCAGTGACGTGAATGGAAAGTGTCCAAACGTATCTATTCAGAACACGTGTGACGAAACGTGACGTGACGTACCTGTAAACAGATTCATGTGTGACTTTAATAAAACAAAAACTTTGATACTGTTGAGTATTTTTGTAGCGTTGATGACACGGATATTACCGAGTCAAAACTTGTGATGTTCTTTTGTTTGGTTGACTGTTATTTATTGATAGAAGAACTTGATAAGTCTTTCTCATGTGTTTGAAGATTATTATGTTTGTATTTTAATTCATTCCTTTGCTTGACATTAAAGAAAAATCTCCCTTTTTGGGGTGAGAACCTGTGTTATTTTCTCTTTTATATGTATGTTTTTACAGTTGAAAGAGTAAATTAAAGTTTGTAGTATCATATTGAACAATTAGTTTAGCTATTCTTAGAGGTGTCAAACTCGATTCTTAGCTTTCAAATCTTAGTAAATTAAATTTATGTTACTTAAATGAAACTACAATATTTAAAACTTGGTAATTTTTCACTGTGACCACTACCAGTTTTGGGTTGTTTTTTTTTTGTGACCTTGCACAACACAAACACGGCCATTTTGTTTAGATTTTTCATACTATTTACAGTTTTTTTAGTTGTTTTTGCAAATGCAGAGTGTGATATATTTATGTGATTTGGCTTCATGGAAAAAGGCAGATTGTAAATGTCAAGGTGGGGATGTGGGAATAGCCAGAAAAGGTATATGTTTTTGCAATTTTTATAGCAAAACTTTTTTTTTAACAAAATAAATATATAAAACTGAACCTAAATAAACAAGGAATTTAATTTTCTTCGCATGGTGATATCAACATTTGTTGAATAACTGCACAAGCATAGTGGCATTGGATGGCAAACTTTTTAAATGGAGGGAAAAAGTTGTCATCGAATCCCTGCACATCCTTGACAGAAATTCAACAACTGTTTATATCACCATGTGATGAAAATTACACGAAACGTTGCTACTGGAGCAATAGTTTTTATTTATTTTGGACAAAAAAAAGTATTGGTATAAGAATTTCAAAAAACTGGCCTTTTATCACATACCTTAGATCCCCACCTTAAAAAATGTTAATCGAGAAAGACGAGAATTGTTACTCTCTAGTTATTCTGTAAGCTCATGTACATCGCAGACAAACATTTTAAAAAGAGGACTTTCTAAGTAAATTAGAGTTAGGGGCTATACTTTTTTTTAATGTGTCTGCCATGTTAAGTGTAAAATGAACAAAAAGAAACTTTACTCATAAAGTTATAATTTTCAGAGTTGATATTTAAATGTTTCTTGATTGAACCCTGTCTAAACATTATTGCCGTGTTATAGTCATTCTTTATTTATGGACACTTGACACAACTTTTAACGGCACTTGGGACTTCCTAATTAAAAGGGGAATTTGCTATTTAAAAACAATTAACCAAAAAATATTTGATTTAGTTTCAAGAATATTTTATACATTTTATTTGCATTTGCTTTGAATTGGAAAAGTGGACTTCAAACACCGAAGGGGGAAAAAAAATGGTTATGTATTGAAATGAACAGTGAGATATATCTACAAATACACAATTTCCTCTGTGTTTAAAGATAAGCATTGTGCAAGAAGTTGAGTCAAGTGTATGATTTATTTACTAATATACAATCAACTGAACTCTTTTTAATTCCTGCCCGCTATGGTTAATTAAAATGCAGCAAGTAGATGTAAAAAACATTTTACTAAACCCCAATCTTGTTTATAAATGTATAAAATTAGCTATTATGTTTATAAACTGCCAGGTTGTACCTTATAGAGTGTTTTTTGTTTATCAATTCTTATTTCATTTTTTGACGTGCCCTAACCAAATGCACTCATGATACATTGTTTTGTATTTTGATGTGTGTTAAATAAAATCTTATGTAATTATTTGCACTGTCTGATTAAAACTTAAAATTTTGACTACTTATCGGGTGGAGTTTTCAACATTTTATTTATGCCCTGTGACACTATCATACAGTTGTTTCTCTTTTATTTTTTTTTAACAAATTTCTTCATCGGTATCATGAACAGTTTCAAGCCTGAGGTCACGTCAATTTAGTAAAATGCCTCCCATCTCTCTTTTTCCTTCCACATGTCTGTTCCTAACACCTCTTTCTTGGTCTCCCTTGCGGCCTTTTTCATCTCCATTATCTTCTTTGCTATCCTTTCCTTTTGCATCCTCATTACTTTTATAATCACTTTTCTAATCCAGGAATAGTCAGAAAAAATAAAAAAGGTACCAAACTTGTATTGATAATGGTAGGTACAGTAGCTTCATGACTTCTTTGGTGCTGACTTACAGCTCACAGCTGACAGCTAAAAGCTTTGAAAAGTTACCAGACCAAATTATGTATCCCTACGCTGAACCATATGAACTGCAAAAAGCAGCTGTCACTTCTGACAGTCAAAATTTAGGTATATACATAAATGTTGACTGTCAGAAGTCAGCTGTGAACTGTCAGTCAGCACCAAAGAAGCCATGGGGCTACTGTATCTGTTTCGAACAAATAATTATCTATCATGTTTTTATTGTGCTTTACCTAAAAAAATGTTGATTTTTTTAAAAATATAAATTCTTTAAATGTTTGTACTTATCTAGTAACAATAAATAACATTTTTTTTCATTTTGTTAGAATTGTTCTTATATTGTGTTAATTAAAATTAGTAGTGATATAATTACAATAGGCTCTAATAATGAAAGGCTTATTTATGTGTCTAGCTTCTATATTTTAGCTCCGCGTCTTAGCGCCTGTTAGTGTCGATACGCATTTGTGTGGAGGAAGAGTGGAAAACAGTTGATGAAAAACCACTCAACCTGTGTTCGAACCTCGATATCCCCGTCATCAACAGTCCAGTCAATTGCAATTGTGACGACCTAGACTATTTGTTCACCGAAGAGGTTAGTATGTGTCTAGTACAATTCTTCGCGGCGCAGCAGGAACTTCTAATCAGGATGTCATTGTGGGGGTGTGAATATATAACTACTCAAAGATTGTTTCTTTCGATATCGGTCAGATATAAGGGAGTCTACCAATCATGAAATTAGCGTTCAGCTCTTTTGTGACCCCAAGTTCACTGTACAAGTAAGATTTTCTTTTAATATCGTACTTTACTCAACATTATCTAAAATTTATAGCTTCTTCCTAGTAATGACAAAGATTGGAAAGGAATAAAAAAAGAGCCAGAAAATAAAAGGAATAATAACGAATGCAAGGGGGGATAGCTATTGAACTGATAACTGTTGGGGGGGGCGGGGGGCATTCATTCTTTTCTTTTTTTTGTCACTAATATTTATTTAAAGGTCATGAGAAATGCAGGGATGGTCTGTCCATTGGGCAGACAAAGTTGAATGGGTGCTAGCAAAATATATTTTTTTTCATACATTAAATAAGCTAATAAATATTTCTCAATAAATAACATCAATTTTTTTTTTTATTTAATATTAAGAATATTTTTAAGAAAGCTTTACAACATAATCTCAATTGCTGTTTTATGACCTTTGATGGCCGCTTTGTGGGCGAATAGTTCTGATATTTAATTAAAAACTAAGGAAAATACAAATAGAAAAGGAAGGGATAATATTTTTGCACGTGTTGAATGAGGAGACAATTATCTTAGCAAGATTTGAACACCTTATTATTTGAATTTTGCTTTGCGCTGGTGGTGCACTTGCAAACCCAATAGCTACCCCACTGTTTGCTTTGTTACATAATATAATTGGGCCACATGAAACCCTTGCGCGGGTCTCGGAAATGCGAGTTACATAACTTTAGACATCCTATACTCGAATGATTTGGTGCTGAATTAATTAGTAATTAGATAATTACTGCTATAGCCGCATCTAAATATACTCTTTAAATTGAAAATTGACACAGGAATCGAATAAAGGCCCTGAGCATGAGACGATTCCTGGATAGCTCAGTGGTTAGAGCATCGGCGTACTAAGCCAAAGGTCCCGGGTTCGATTCCCGTGTCCAGGTGTCATTTTTCAATTTAAACAAGTATTGGTATTGAGCGGATCTCGGCCCCTAAATAGTTTATAAAGTCATTAAAGATTTGCGGTAAAATAAATTATATCTTGGCTAGTAATTACTAAACGATACCTTTATCATAATAATAAAATGAAAAGCACAAAGTAAAACTGTGGTTCCTGTCTTGTACGTTCGCCACCAGGGCGAGACTAGCAAAGCATACGATCTTATCTCCTCTATCTAGGGAAGATTTAGAGTACTAGACCATGTGGTTGGGGAGCAGAGCTCGAATCCAGACGTGGCCTCAGCTGGACCTGAACCATCGGTCGTAACATCATAGCCTTCTACGTGGGGTGTTTGGACAGTAACAAGTGTTATTATTATTATTATTATTATTAGCACCGCGTCTTACTACCCGTTCGGGTTATACGCGCTTACGCTAATGTGTAATGGTAGGGTGATTGTGAGATGAAATGGAGGACCTACAGTTTAACGTGGGATCCGAACCACGGTGGAGGCCTGGCATTCCCCACATTCACAAGATGTCTTGTCAGAGGTGAAGGAAGGGTTTGGTAATCAGATAAATCTGTGCCGGGACCGAGGATTGAACCCCGGCTGCCAACACAAAAGAAATTATTAAAGTGTTGATACTTTTTACACGTCCCTTTTGGTGGCTGGAATTAATATAATATTACACTTATGATTATGAACACGTCAGGAGCACATATTGTTTTTAGCGTGCGGTACATTTGACTGTAGGAGATGCAGTATATAGTCAGGGGATCGTGTATGAAGATTTGTCGCTCTGTTGTAACAGATCGTCGACCAGGGTTCACCTTGGTGTTTGTGATTATGAAAGTGTGAAGCCGGTGGAAAACTTGATCCTAACTTAAGACGACCATAGAAACAGTTCTTCTGTTAGGAGAAATACCTACGGTACCAACGCGAATCGAACCCGGGACCTCTATATCAGTAGCCAGGGGCACTCACCAATATAGCAAGAGGCCAATCACATTTATAGCTGGGCTGGGCTTATAAATAACTACACTCCCTCCATGCCAATGCGGTTAAAATTTAATTTACCCGTCCATTGCACATTAGCGTAATTAGTACATAAACGTATAACCTGAACGAGAAGTAGGATGGGGCGGCATATTCTCATTGGCTGATTCGTCTCAAGTCCTGTATAGCGTGTAAAGAGCTTCAGTTGAATCAACGTTATGAATTATGCACTATTCACTATGTTTCGGTTGTGAACGTTATCATTGAATGTTATGTGTTTCAACTTTATGCATATGTGATAAACACTATTTGATATTAGTTATGCGTTAAGTATGAATACAATCAAAGCCTTAACCTAAAAAAACTGAATAAAGAACTTATTTCCTTTAAAAGGGCAGACTGGAACACATTTCCTATAGTAGGGCAGGCTGGAACTTATTTCCTTTAGAAGGGCAGGCTGGAACTTGTCTCCTTTAGAAGGGTAGGCTGGAACTTGTTTCCTATAGTAGAGCAGGCTGGAACTTATTTCCTTTAGAAGGGCAGGCTGGAACTTGTTTCCTTTAGAAGGGCAGGCTGGAACTTGTTTCCTTTAGAAGGGCAGGCTGGAACTTGTTTCCTTTAGAAGGGCAGGCTGGAACTTGTTTCCTTTAGAAGGACAGGCTGGAACTTGTCTCCTTTAGAAGGGCAGGCTGGAACTTATCTCCTTTAGAAGGCAGGCTGGAACTTGTTTCCTTTAGAAGGGCAGGCTGGAACTTATCTCCTTTAGAAGGGCAGACTGGATGATCTCCAAAATTATGTGGCTCAGCGATTGTCGTAATAGGGCTATTGGGTGCACATATCAGTTAAGTTGAGAGAATTATTCCATATTGCAACAGTTATTGTAATTTTATAAATATGTCTCTAAGGAAAGCGTCTTTTCCCTTTTCGAGTCGTTTTGTGTTTTCTTGGCTTCCTCTTATAGGAAGTTGTTTAGAGCGTTCCACAATCCCTCCTGATGAGTTCCGGTAGAATGAAATCGAGGTTGGGAGATTAGGCGGTAACGATTTACTGATTACCATTACACAAATTACAAGAAAAGGGGAAGTCGTATCCGTAATGTCCGTAGTCCGTAAGAAGATATATACTCCACAGTGATCTATTTTTTTTTTGTCTGCAGAGTCCCGATGCGTGATGTCCGTAGTCCGTAAGAAGATATATACTCCACAGTGATCTATTTTTCTGCCTGCAGAGTCCCGATACGTGATGTCCATAGCACTACGTAGAAGCTGGATAAAACTCAACTTTAGAACTATTCTCATGGTCATCGACGACTACGGAGAACCATTCACAGATAAACACGTGTATGTACAAATGATAGGTGTATTAATGTCTGCCATGTACTGATAAAAATACACTCACCTGGCCAGTACTTGAACCGACCAATAAAAATGTTCGCTCGTTGAATCCCAGGTGTAGAAGATGGTTTTTTTTTGTAACCGCGTCATTCTATCTGTTCGGTTTATACACTTGATGCTAATTACGCTAATGTGCTAGGTATGAGGAAGTTTGAATTTAGAGTAAGTGTAACCACATTTACGTGAATAGAGAGAGTGGGCAGTAATTTAGGAAAAATTAGCACGGACTCTAACCCTGGTTTTCCCGTCATCGACAGACTAGTCTATTTTGAGAGTGACGCCTGTAAGCCATTTGACCACCGAACACTGTAGTTGATACGTGAGTGTGAGATTAAAACTTTAATCTTTGTTATTGCTGTTATTGTAACTATTAATTAATTTATTTACAGAATTTAACGTGCACTTTTTAACCGACTCATTATATCAGCGCACATTAATTTCTATGAGCAAACGCTAAAGCACTTACCAATTTTGCTTGGAAAGATATTTTCACATTTCTACCAGGGCTATTTTACATGAGACAATCGAAATGGGACTGAATGGCTTTACTTCCCCTCCAAAGAAAGTTGTGCTACGGATTTTTATCGCTCAAGAAAAAACCGTCGACCCCGGTTGTGTTTGAACCCACGACCGTCGGGTCCTGAGGCGAGCACTTTACCCCAAGATGTTGACGTTATTGTAACTCACTTGATAATTCTTCTGGTGTTAAAAAATTTAGCACCGCGTCTTACTACCCGTTCGGGTTATACGCTTTTAGTACTAATTACTCTAATGGATTAGGAATTGGGAAGGTTGAATTAGAGGAAGTGAACCCGCATTTGCGTGGAGGGAGAGTGGAAAACCATTTAGTAAAAACCACCCCCAGTTCACCCGACCAAGATTCGAACCTCGATCTCCCCGTCCTCAGCAATCGAGCTCAACACGATAAGCGCGTTAGCCAACTACGCCACCGAGGCGGGTCTTCTGGTGTTGATGTCCTTGGAGAAATTAAACCGAAGAGGGAACTTTAGAACTCGTGATATCTCGAGTACACCAATTACATTTAAGTTGGTTGGAACATTTTCCAGGAATGGGTAAAAGGAAATAGTTTCCTTCTTCCTTTTGTCCTGAAGTGTCGAGTGAATGAACTCTCCACTTGATCGGCATGTGCTGTGATATATGATATTGTCCTCACGACCACCAGACTGGGTCATGGTGTTTCGGGCGGCGGGCCAACACTCCCTGAGGTCAGGCTCGATGGGACTACTAGTGAGGGACCAGTTAGTTTACATCGGTCGCTAAGATAAGCTCGGTTTTAGGTCCCGAGGTTTGAGGTATTATTCTCTACTGGGGGAAGGGGGTAAGACTGTCTATCACCGCCACCCACTCCGTCTGAGAGGCTCGGGGTGAGATGCCTAGGCTCAAGCGTGGTCCTAGGTGCAAATAACCCCCCCGCCCCTTGTCATGTGAATATCGTGTTGATGTTAGTTTGACGGTTAATCTTGAGAAGAGCTAGACAGTTTTCCCCTGCCATGCCTTGCAGGATGTGCTCTGGGAGTGTGTCTGGAGGTCTCCGTCAGTTGGTCAGGATCAGCAGCTCCTCATACAGGGTGAGTACTCTCCAAATACTGGACCGGGTTTCGTACCCAATTAAGTGAACGGGAAAGTATTTTAAACGACGAGTTTTCTTATTCGCTCTTTCAGGTCCGATGTCCATAAAATTCATTCGTAACAGCTGCAGATCACGTAGCTTGACGTATGAATATATGAAAGAGGATCTAGTAAATTTTATAGCGGTCAGATAAGACCCTTTTTTATAAGAATTAGGCTGTAGATTATCTGTTTAGCTGCAATCTTAATCTTAATTAATTGCCAATTTGGGTTAATAGTAGCGAAGTGGGAAGACTTTACGTGATCTTTAAATCATATTAGCAGAGCCCTGCGTTTGTGGAGTTCGCAATAATTCGCGAATGTTGGATATGGCATTTTTTCTTTCAGATGTTCACATTTCAGGTTACCCTGATTGCAAATATATGCTCAGAATTGTCGCGATAATTCGCGAAATCGGCGTTTTAGCGCGATATTTGCGATTTAAATTATGTCCGTGATTTAGTCGCGATTTTCGGCATTCACGCTAATATTTTGGGATATTGAAAAATAAAAATTGAAAGTTTTGATGGAAGAGAGTGATGGCATCGAAAGTTTAAAAATTGAGAATGTGCTGCTAGGGCTGAAGACAGTATGTTCAGTGACTTCGCAACAAAGTGTTTGCAAGCGTTGTGGCTGCCGATTTCAAATGCAAGTCCAGTCTATTGCGAGAGCGACACCTTAACCCACGCGAACACTGAGGCGAGGTAGCAAATGTTTGCGGCCAAGTGTACACTCGAGAATGTGGGTGTGTATTGCACACACAGGAATGTGTGCTGGAAGCATCATTGATTACACACACAGAGAATAGTACTGTGCATTGTTAACTGGTGACGAGGCCAATGTAGGACAGGTACAACTTACAAGCCGACTGAACTCTCTGTAACCGTGGCTGAGTGGTAAGTTCCCTGGTTCAACCCCTGACAATACCATTTTACTACCACTTAACATTTAGATTACAGCGAACAACCTTTGTAAGTTTAAGCAACATGGGTGAAAATCTGTCGATATTGGCAACATTTTACCATGTATATCTCATGAAACAACACATGGTTTGGCGTATGAATATAAATGAGTAAAGCAAACACTTTTCCCCGCGTATTACTTAATATCTATGAGCTATTAACATATTTACACTAATGAGGTAGTGAGGATGAACGGAGAATTTACACAAAGTGTAACCACGTTTGCGCGGAGGGAGGGTGGGAAACTATTTAGGAAATACCACCACCTTACCTCAACCGGGATTAGAGCCCTAGCCTCCCCATCACCGGCAAACCAGATAAGATGAAACTGGCGTCTTTTTCCTCGTGTCCACCTTTGCGAATAAACCTTTACGCATGTCGGATAAGTATTCTTAGGGGTAGCCAGCTATATATGTCTGTATGTGTGATGTCTTAGGTTAAGTTAATTTAAAACAGGAGTAATCTGAAATAATCCTGTGCGCGCGCGCGCGCGCACACACACACACACACACACACACAAGATGATCACTTTTAACAAACCTTAATAGAGTCACGTTGATCCCTAGCCTACTCTTGCTCGTAGCTCCTTTGTGTATAGATAACTCTCAGCACTGACACGTGCGGTGGGTTGCAGCATTCTGTTTCAAGGGCGTATGTCGTGAAAAGATAGATTCAAAGTTTATCTATTAGGTCATGACGAGGGGTTCGTTAATATTTCTTAGCTACTTGATTTATTTACGATGCTGAGATGTCGAGTTTGATGTAATGAACTGAAAGTGATGGTATTACAAAGTTCCAAAGAAATGGAGAAAATGACATAAACTAGACTTTTATAATATAAGTGTAATTTTATAAAATATGTCATGACTGTCTTGGTGATCTACAAAAAAAATAAAATGTTATAACAGAAGAGGGTGCCTTTAGCGAATCTCCATTTGCTGTGTTTATGATTATTTTCAATTTAGGAAATATTAAGTGTTAAATCTTGGATAATTGTTTCTCGAACTGTGGTACGTGACCTCCAGGCGGGCATGAAGGATTTCAGAGGGTACACGATGCGTTTCTGAGTTTTATTAATCATAAAACATTTGTTTATAGTAGGAAGTTTTGATGAACAAATTAACAACGTTTCTGACGAGATGTTGGGGAATTTTATAAACCTTCACTTCACTGTGTAATGGCCTTATTTAATTCACCCCTAGAGAAACTATAAATCGACCAGTTATATCTTTAGAAGATGACAAGGTGTTTGTCTACTTTTTTTTATGAAGAGCTGTAAGTGTTATGTGACGGGTGAAATTCTGAAAGACACTACTTTATGGGATTCAAACCGAGATTAAAACATATCTCAAAGTTCGTTTGCAGTCATATGAAGCTAAACGATCATGGCCGTAGTCGAGGCTGACTATCAATCCAACTTCATTGACTCTGCCAGCAGTGAGATGTTGATCATATCATACTGGCACGACGCGACCTGATAGACGGACCTTGTGAGGCAGTAAAGTCCTCTGTGCTATTTTCACACCTACCTCCCAGTGCGTTGAACTGGGCGTGGTCCCCACATTACCCCCCCCCCTCACCCCTATCAGACTTCCTCTCTCATTAGTCTGATGGCGCCTGGTGGGGTGTGCAACCCTTGTCCCGAGCAGTTTACGAGCCTTACACTAATAAACAAACAAAGGAGTTGCTCTAAGTGTAGTTCTACCATCACCTCCTCAAATGTGGGTGCATTTACTCTCATATATGCTCATCCCTCACCCCCC
>CABFOW010003799.1:18042-33894 GCA_902141385.1 Timema californicum
AAGGTAGATATACTTAGTATTTAAATTACAAAAAATATTTCTGGCCTCTTTTTTTGTTTTTCTGAATTTTTTTGAATCACAGCATGAAAGTTAATTGTTCTTGCAATATTAGATTCAACAATTAGCCTGGCCAAACCCACAAGACGTTCCTGAGACAATGTAGACCTTAAATAATTATCAGTTTTAGTTTGATAACTGACCTCTATGCAGAAGTTGCTGTTCCTGGAATTGTTAATACTATTCTTAAGTTCACACAGGCATTTGGAAACAGGTCACTAAGTATATACTCTATTAACACGGTCAGCAGATCTAATTACTTTAACTATGCATTTTCAAAATTTTCTTTATGTACTGATGGTAAATGTCTCATTTAATTTCCAAAAATCACCGCCGTTAAAGTCAGCAGGATATTGCTCTGATACAGATAAAGCTTTTCTCCCCACATAACTTTTAGACTTTCCATAAAAAATACACATGTTCAGCCATCTGCCTAACAGCAATAAAGTGGACAATTATTTAATCCTGCTATAACATTGTCTACCAAAAGGTAAGACATACACTTTCTGAAGTAGGTTTCTTCTGACATATCATTTGTGTAATGTATTTCCTCTAAGTTAGCATTAGGTGTGTTATTATGTGGCCTTGCCCTCTTGTACCTAAATCCACAACATCTACGGATGAGTTCTATTACTATATTTAGATTTGACGCCACCTATTTGGCTTAATTCCAGATGCTTTTCCAGTATTCTATAATTTTTTTCAGATCCAAGTGGAGAGTTTCTATGTTTGTTACTTCAACGTCTAGTGCGGCTTGGATGACCTTGCTGCAAATATCTATGCCAGCTAATATTTTGTACTATACAGCTGCTATTAACACACAGGAAAAATATGTCACATATAATAAAACTTGTGGTCTTAATTTCTTGTTTTGCATTCAAATATAGATATAAGAGGTCTTACAGAGCTAATTTAATGCCAGGCAAGTGAGCTGCAAAAGGCTTTACACATTCAAGATGATCTTGCCATCTTGTTTCAGATATACCATGAAGAGAACAACCAATACTTTGTTATAGTAATTTCCATCGTTTAGGTCTGGAACTGAACAAATGGTACAATTTTGAATTGTTCTGAAAAAGGTTATTGCTTCAGGTGTGCATGTAGCAGCATAATTTCCCCAAAAGTTGAGTGGATGACCTCTACAAGGTGAAAACATTTCTTTTTAGCATTGTTATTGTATTTTTGCTTGTGGGCCATTGTATTTTACAGCCATATTTGCCACATTATTATAGGCTTGAGCTCTACAATCACTGATAAGAATAGCATGTTCTTTTAATGTATTAATTATCAGCTAATAATTTTCATCCCCTATTTTGTTGATGCAATCTGAAAACTTGAAACATTTTTCTTGAATCTCCCACACTCTTTCTTTTAAGAATACATATATCAAAATAAATATTGTTTGTTCAATATGGAAAGAATCTGGTGTGGCATGTATATGTACTATTACTGAAAAATACTTTGCAGACTGCCTCTCAAGCGAAATGTGTTGTTTCACAAGATTAATTTGTTCAATATGGAAAGAATCTGGTGTGGCATGTATATGTATTATTACTGAAAAATACTTTGCAGACTGCCTCTCAAGCGAAATGTGTTGTTTCACAAGATTAGAGCCCTCCACAATAAATTCATTTTGTGAGTCAGGGGACAAATAATTAACTTGTAGCCTCTTACTCCTTTTCTGTTATTCTTCTACACTTAGCACTTGTTCCTGAAGAATGGGGTCCCATCTGGGAAGAAGTTAAATGAGTCTTAAGATGTTTCCATTGTTTGGATCACCAGTTCGATGGGATTAACCAGTAAATGCCAGACCACGTTCTCCCAATATAACCTTGTTACAACATATAAACATTAAGAGGTTCTCTCACTCACCATCCTGGTGCCAGTTGACCTGTCTCAGCAACAAACTATAGCTCCACAACACATCTCGTAGAACTGTTCTTTTGCGTGAATCTGTAGACGTGGAGCATGTTACAATATGTTATAAAAGTATGATTCCCCTTCCCCTTTCTCCCTCGTGTTGTTCCCGCACCTCGAGAGCACGTGGAAAACTTTTTTAAGGTGTATAATGATGGTGTATCTGTGTTGTAGGCACATATTACTTACTGTCTACAAGGTGAGCGACATTATCCAGAATTTGATTTAGACGGCAGATTATTCAAAATTCCCTTTTGGCTTAAAATGTTCTATTGCATTCTAAATTATTGTTCTGGACTAATAATACTTAAAATTTATTAATTATTGCAACTATATGGACTTAGTAAATTTTGGGCTCTTAAAGCCATGATAATATTTAATATCTTTGGGCGGTTATTTAAAACCATGTTCACTTTTATAACGATCCCTAGGGAGGACCTTTGGATCCTGTGCCTTGATTTAAAACTTTTCTTAATCCACTTAACGGATGGGTTCTTTCTTACCCTTTGGGTATCACCATTTGAGACGGACGTTTTAAAACTGATAGTGTCGTTTGCCAGCTCTTCTTACTGTAATATTTTAGGGATATAAATTTATCTTGTTATTTATTTAGAGACAATATATCATTGTTGAAAATATTTGATGTTTAGGAAATGTTAGTCAATAAAGAGGCCGCGAGTTGGCGAGGTTATGCCGCAGTCTTAGTTTTATTTACTAATGTTATTTTTGCAGGCCATTAGACTGCGTAGTTTTCAATATTATGACCTTTGTGGATATATTCTGATATGTTTAGTATAATAATATTCTATCGGGAGGATATTTGTCATATATATGTATATATATATATATATATATATATATTTCCAATGCCTAACGCTATATACTGTCTCACCCTCTCATTGAGTAATTTTATGTCTGAATAAAATAACTCTCTTGTTTCCATCTCCGACTGTTATTTCTGAATGGTGAAAAAAAAGGGGGAGGGGTGACACCGAGAAGAGTACAACATCAATGATGCGCTTTAAAATACTGTACCATTTTACAGCTTCAGTTTTAATTGATGTTTCTAAGATGGTGTCAACTCCTGTCCCACACAGTGGGCGCTTTTATAGTTCTCGCCAAGGTAGGTAACATACTCTGTAACTATTGTCGTGTTCATGTTTTGGGATCCTATAGAAAAGTTTCCATCACTTCCCAATAGCACCCCAGCAGATACCAGTGCAGACTTGGATGCAGAAGTGTTAGTCATCTTTTGCGTTTGCCCCTTCATAAAAATCCATTTCCTGTGCATGATTACCCAAGTTAAATGTTATTTGTTTGGGGATGAGGTTTCCAACAATCTCTTCTTCCTCCACTTTTATAGGCGAGTTCAATGACAATTATTTTGAAGCCGCACTTATTCTAAATTGAAAGGGTGTTTGTTGACGCTATTTTCCTTCTGTTCTTTTTTTTTTTCAGAGATCCCGATTTATGAGCATACATTTTTGGAGAGATGATTCATAACTGAAAATAAGGAAAACACAAATGTAAGACAAAACACATTATATCATTTATTCTTTTATATCTTTTATAGCAAAAAAAACCAATAAGATAACATTTAATTTATGCTAATAATCTAGTAATAGTAGAAGTAATGGAAATGTGAAAGCTAGTTATTTACACATGCAAACATTTTAGGAGATTCCAGGAAATTCCCGGTTCCATTTTGCACCACTGGCCCCAGGTATGAAGTATCATCTGTAACCCCCTCTCATAGGGCATGTCCCATAATCACATATAACAGATACAGATCTAGTTCCCTTAGTCACATAACAGATACAATGATAGTTCCCTCCCTCTCATATAACAGCAACAGAGTTAACAAACTCACTCCAAAATAATAGTTATATACAACCCTAGAGGTGGGGATATAAAAACGTGATTTTGCATTTTTTATATCAAAACATATTTTACGCCAAAATAAATAAAATGTTGCTATATTATAAATAAAAAACTTAGTTTTATTTTCATGGTGATATTAACCATTCTGGAATATTTGTTATGAGCATAGATGACTTTTTAGACGGAAAGAAAAAGTTGTACTTAAATTCCAGGACATTTTTGACACCTCAAGAAAAGTATAATCAGCACTTGAAGAAACTCAAACTCCACGTTTGTAATGAGGCATGATTTAATTTATTTTGACTACAAAATGTTTTGATCTAAGAACTTAAAAACACTTCTTACCTTTTACTCGCGTCCCCTACATACTATTCTCCTCCCTGCGAGGTCCATCTAACACAGTATGAAGGAGAGAGAGTACTATTTCGAGTCCCCTTGTATTCTCCTCTCCACGAGGTCCATCTAACACAGTATGAAGGAGAGAGAGAGTGTACTATTTCGAGTTCCCCTGTATTCTCCTCTCTATCAGGTCCATCTAACACAGAATGAAGGTGAGAGAGAGAGAGTACTATTTCGAGTCCCCTTGTATTCTCCTCTCCGTGAGGTCCATCTTACACAGTATGAAGGAGAGAGAGAGAGAGAGAGTACTATTTCGAGTCCCCTTGTATTCTCCTGTCTGCGAGGTCCATCTAACACAGAATGAAGGTGAGAGAGAGAGAGAGAGAGAGTACTATTTCGAGTCCCCCTGTATTCTCCTCTCTGTGAGGTCCATCTAACACAGAATGAGTGTGAGAGAGAGAGAGTACTATTTCGAGTCCCCCTGTATTCTCCTCTCTATCAGGTCCATCTAACACAGTATGAAGGAGAGAGAGAGAGAGTACTATTTCTATTCCCCTGTATTCTCCTCTGTGCAAGGTAGATCTCCTACAAACGAGATCCTGGCCCTACCTCACCCTTCATTTGCATAAACGTTCTGAGTTCCCACCGGGAACGTCTCTCTAGAAGCATCTGTACAGTCCAGAGAGAGAGAGTACTATTTCGAGTCCCCTTGTATTCTCCTCTCCGTGAGGTCCATCTAACACAGAATAAAGGAGAGAGAGAGTGTACTATTTTGAGTCCCCCTGTATTCTCCTCTCTATCAGCTCCATCTAACACAGAATGAAGGTGAGAGAGAGAGAGTACTATTTCGAGCCCCCCTGTATTCTCCTCTCCGTGAGGACCATCTAACACAGAATAAAGGAGAAAGAGAGAGTACTATTTCGAGTCCCCTTGTATTCTCCTCTCTATCATGTTCATCTTACACATTATGAAGGAGAGAGAGAGAGTACTATTTCGAGTCCCCCTGTATTCTCCTCTCTATCAGGTCCATCTAACACAGCATGAAGGTGAGAGAGAGAGTACTATTTCGAGTCCCCCTGTATTCTCCTCTCAGCGAGGTCCATCTAACACAGCATGAAGGAGAGAGAGAGAGTACTATTTCGAGTCCCCCTGTATTCTCCTCTCTATCAGGTCCATCTAACACATTATGAAGGAGAGAGAGAGTACTATTTCGAGTCCCCCTGTATTCTCCTCTCTATCAGGTCCATCTAACACAGTATGAAGAGAGAGAGAGAGAGTACTATTTCGAGTCCCCTTGTATTCTCCTCTCCACGAGGTCCATCTAACACAGTTTGAAGGAGAGAGTGTACTATTTCGAGTCCCCCTGTATTCTCCTCTCTATCAGGTCCATCTAACACATTATGAAGGAGAGAGAGAGAGAGTACTATTTCGAGTCCCCTTGTATTCTCCTCTCCGTGAGGTCCATCTAACACAGAATAAAGGAGAGAGAGAGAGTACTATTTTGAGTCCCCCTGTATTCTCCTCTCTATCAGGTTCATCTAACACAGTATGAAGGAGAGAGAGAGAGTACTATTTCGAGTCCCCCGGTATTCTCCTCTGTGCAAGGTAGATCTCCTACAAACGAGAACCTGGCCCTACCTCACCCTTCATTTGCATAAACGTTCTGAGTTCCCACCGGGAACGTCTCTCTAGAAGCATCTGTACAGTCCCCTCCCTCCCCTTTGGCGAAAACTAAAGGAAGAAGGTTAAGGGGTGAAGGGGGTGAAGGGAAGGAAAAAGTAAGGGTTGGAACATAATCTAAGAAATGAGTGTAAGATGAATATGATTGTCGAGAGGTAAGATCCTCTTGTTAGATTATATCTAGATACGTGATGTTACCACACATGTCAGTATAAACCCATACTGAAGTAATGATGACAGCTATCATCAAATAACCAGAGTTGTACCATCCACACGTCAATAGTTTACAGCCTCAATTTGGGACTACCTATTGTTAACTATTTTAAAATTATATCCATAAAATAGTTTTGTGAATGCAAGAGTTACATATGAAACTTTCTGATGCATTTTTAAAATTATCAATATATTTATAAAAATAGGTAAATAGAAATACCGGCACGGATTTATCTGATTGACAAACCCTTCCTTCACCTCTGACAAAACGTGTATTAATCACAGCTTGTGAATGTAGAGAATTCCAAGCCTCCACCGTGGTTCGGAGCCCACGCTAAACTGTAGGTCCTTCATTTCATCTCACAATCACCCTACCATTACACATTAGCGTAAGTGCGTACAGCCCGAACGGGTAGTAAGACGCGATGCTAATAATAATAATAATAATAATAATAAATATTTCTACTAAACGGCTGTAAAAACAAAGCCCCTTTATTTGAATTATGTTTGAACTACCAGTAAACCACTGTTCAACTCGCTGTTCACAGATAGTATTCCCTCTGTACATGGGTCTGTTCTTAAGGTGGCCGCCTCGGTAAGCGAGAAATTGCCGCTCAGACGTTCAGCTCTAACGCAATATTTTATTATACAATGCGTTGTTTCAAAATATGGTTTACGCCAAAATAAAAGTAGAAATATTACAACAGGGCTCTTTGCATAACAACATTACATTTTTAGTTTTATAAGTATAAAAAAAATTAGTAAAATAACTATAGATCACCTTCAACAATTTTTTAGTCATATTTGCGGAGACACGAGACAAGTTTTTTTTTAAAGGGCTCTAGATTTATCTTCCCTCTAATAAACAGATAATTTTTTATAGGCTCACAACAGAACATTTAAAAATATTTGAGAACTATCAGCGAGCTTTACTCTTCACCTTGGGTTAAGAAGTTCCGTTGTTTTCTTTCTCTTCTTTATTATTGATATGGCAAAGAATGGTTGTATGTGAAGAACTAAAGGGAGTATAAGCCTAGACAGACAATAGAAGTAGTCCCAGAAAACAACACAATCACTGGCTGTTACTTGACGGGGAAAAATGAGAGTGATCGAAAACAAGGTATTTAGGAATATATTCATTTTGTTACATAAAGAGATGAGACTACTGGGGAATGTAGTAGCTACATAATAATTAGTTGTAAAACCTGTACTCACCACAAGACATTGTTAGGTTAGCCAAGTCTCACAAATTACGGTGAGCACAGCGCAAATGGGTGAGTCTATAACCATGTTCAGGGCACTGACTGCCCGATCCAGTGGGAAGAAACTATTGGTAAGACCTGGACACAGATGGGAGGATAACTTTACAGTTAATATTCGAGAGATGGGGTGTAATGAGGTGGACTGGATAGAACAAGATCAAGATAGTGATAGGTGGCGTACTTTAGTAAGCGTGGCAATGAAAATTTAATTTATTCACATGGTGACCTAAAATTGTCTTGAATATCTGTCAAGGAAGGGTGTCCTAGATCCTAGAATTTAACGACAACCTTTTATCTTTACTTATAAAGTTTATCCTCTAATGCCGCCATGCTCATGACATACATTCAACAACTGTTTAGGCTCCCACGGGAAGAAAATTAAACACCACGTTTGTACTAGAGAAGTGTTTTATTTATTTTGGTAGAAAAAATGCCATAAAAAGTACAAAAACACTGGTCTTTTCTGGCGTCCTTCTGAAAGCTCGCAACATAAGCCTGTGACTTACAGCTCCTTGGTTAGTGAGCTGCTCACAACAATTGCCACGTGGTCACGTGGTCACGCGGTGTAGCATATACACAAAGCGACTGAGTGCACACCCAAAGTGTTCGTTAAGTACAGTACGTAAACCTATGATACATTCCAGCTTTTCGTTCTCCGTAGTTTTTAAATGGCCGAACTGGTGCCCAACTGGTGCCCAACTGGTCTAAAAGGCATTTGACTTAGACTAACTATACGATCGTAGCTCTAATATGTAAAAGTAAAAAATTATGTTACCATAAATACAAAGATTCTTGAACCAGAAATTACAGAAGTCACACACAAATATACATTTTATTTTTATCTATTTATGTTTTTTGCTAATATGGCGTTTTAATGAGAGAAGTCATATGTTTGTGTGAATATTATCTCTGTTACAACTGTAAGATCAAATCAAATAACGATGTGATATGTGATATGTGATATGCTACTAGTGTAATATTCATTGGCCTAAGTTACCCTTTTCAGCTGTTGTGAATACAAATAAGCCAACAAAGCCATAGGGCCTAAAACAGGTAAATAAATTACGTAATATCTGTTTAGTTTTCAAACTAATACTTTTCCTTGGTGCTCTAAGACAGAAAACTATGATGACGTGGCAATGATAGGCCCATATTCTCAGAGAATTACCGCTGTTCAAATTGTTTAAAACGTCAGTATCGCAATAGATGTAAATAAAAACTTCCGGAAGTGCCCACTTTATAGTTCCCTAGAGTAGGTTTTAGATTTGTACGTTTTTAGGTGTTTTTTTTTCATGGAAGCAATCATACAAACGCAAATATACACATTTTATTGTATTTATTTGTTAAATAAGTTGTTCTCATAGACTCGCAGCAGTTAAATTATTGTGCCGGCGTGTTTTGGATGTACCCATTCAAGAAGCTCTCACTTACATGTAGGGCCATATTATCTATTTATTTATATTATTTACTAGTGCACAGCATTTTACCACTAGTGTGAGCTATCCACATATTTACACTAGTGTGGGCTATCCACATATGTACACTAGTGTGGGTAGGAATGAAGAAGGTAATCTTTAGTGGTGGGAATATACTGTACAAGTATTTGCGTGAAAATAGTGTGGAAAACAATCCTAAGTGCATCCAGCCTTGATTCAAACCCCTACCTACCCATTGCTAGTAAACCAGATAACATGAGGCTGATGTCTTAGTCCACGTGCCCACCCGTCTGGGTTTATATTAATTACCAACAAAAAGGAATAGGCCTACCATGAAGATGTGTGTTGGTTTCAAAAGAAGGTTAAATGGCTGTTATCTTGAGTTGACGAGCCTGCAGGAATATTACAAGGGTCAACATCCAAACCTTCCAATAAAATAATCGATACCTGTGTAGGAAGAAATCATGTTTATTGGCGCTAGTATCAGGTAGATGAAAATACTAGTGTGGGACCTGCTTGTCGCCATTTTAAAGTGTAACATAATCATTAGTAATAGGGCTACATTACTGGAAATTATCGCTATTATTGATTCATTATTGGGGATGAGATATCATGGGATTTTTAACGTAACCGATTTTTAGGGCTAATTTAATAATTGATTGAATTAGTGCATTAATTTATTGTACAATTTTGTCATGCAACGCGTTCCACAAGTCGTTTGTGCTACAAGCATATAGACCTATTTTCAAGAATATAGACCTATCTACAAGCATATAGACCTATTTGCAAGCATATAGACCTATCTACAAGCATATAGACCTATCTACAAGCATATAGACCTATCTGCAAGCATATAGACCTATCTTCAAGCATATAGACCTATCTACAAGCATATAGACTTATTTTCAAGAATATAGACCTATCTACAAGCATATAGACCTATCTGCAAGCATATAGACCTATCTACAAGCATATAGACCTATCTTCAAGCATATAAACCTATCTACTAGCATATAGACCTATCTACAAGTATATACACCTATCTGCAAGCATATAGACCTATCTACAAGCATATAGACCTCTCTATAAGCATATAGACCTATCTACAAGCATATAGACCTATCTACAAGCATATATACCTATCTACAACATATAGACCTATCTACAAGCATATAGACCTATCTACAAGCATATAGACCTATCTACAAGTATATAGACCTATCTGCAAGCATATAGACCTATCTACAAGCATATAGACCTATCTTCAAGCATATAGACCTATCTACTAGCATATAGACCTATCTACAAGTATATACACCTATCTGCAAGCATATAGACCTATCTACAATTATATATACCTATCTACTAGCATATAGACCTATCTACAAGTATATACACCTATCTGCAAGCATATAGACCTATCTTCAAGCATATATTATAATTAAGTTAATATGTTATGAATGAGACAGGTCGAATTACGAGGAACAGTACCAGAACTTCTGTGGTGTAAAAATGTGAAACTATTTAGGATAAAAACAACTATATATGTCCAAACAGGATTTGAACCCCCACTGAACTGCCAGACTAACCGAGCTTGACAATTAGACGACGCAACGACAGGAACGGGCTTATATTATATTAATAGTACAATGAAATAATATGAATACGAAAGCCTCTCTTCAAAAGTAATCTTCCCATTGGTAAAAATAAAAAGGTGTCCTAATGATCAATTAATTGAATGCACTTCATTCTACCTTCAATATTCTTTGTCCTTGGCTAATTATACAGGCAAATTGAAAAAATAAACAGGTTTCATGAACTCGATATAATTGTTATGATTCTAAAGTTTAATTCTTAGTATTATATTTCTAAAGTATAGTTGGTGCACCCTAAATCTTGTTGTAAATTAATCAAATATTCTGAGCTAAAGAGATAGAGGTATATTAGAGGAACTCCATTACACGCTCAAGAAATTAAAACCAATCGATATCCTCCCCACGATAGCAATCATGTCATGTTTATTGTAACCTATTGTATATAATGTAATATATTGTAATCTCATACTAAACAAACGCAGACTACTCTAAAGGCAAACTATTTCTAGAATTCTGACCAGTATCTAAATATTTGCCAATTAAATTTAACATTCAATTAATTATAAAAGTGGGTGTCTCTAGTTTGGGGGATGGAACGCGGGAATAAGTCCAGTTTTCCAGTTTTCCAGTTTGTATGGTTAAAAACCACAACTCTTTTGGTCTAAATAAATAAAATAATGCTC
Source organism: Timema californicum (assembly GCA_902141385.1). Classification (NCBI taxonomy): domain Eukaryota; kingdom Metazoa; phylum Arthropoda; class Insecta; order Phasmatodea; family Timematidae; genus Timema; species Timema californicum. The sequence goes on from CABFOW010003799.1 coordinate 29,106, forward strand.
CATTATAAACGTTTAGTATATATAATCTCGACAGTCTTGTCTATCTGTCTTGAGCATATTGGAATTTGTACAGTCTGTATAGAAAATTAAACTAAACGTAATATCTACAAAAGTTATTACTTTCTCGCTATCTTACAGGTAGAGAAATTATTGTAATCGTCAAAAAAAATCTATCTTGATATTTTTATTAATCTTGACGTTTCATGACCCCCGGAATCCGAAAAAGTGTTTTTTGAATTTCCGTATGTCTGTCTGTAAATCGGACTTGAGCTTAAACTATTTTACAGATCGGGCTAAAACTTGGTATCTAGGGTTTTCATAGGGTTTCCTTGAGTGATTTTTGGAATTGGATATCTAACCCTAAAATAAGGGTAGTTTACTGAAGGGCGAAAAGAGAAAAAGTCGATTTTCACAAAATCTGCTCCAACGATTTTGATTAAAATTCGTATCTAGGCGTAGATTAAGATTATAAATAAACTGGTGATTTTTATTTTCCCATGAAAATGACTTTTAAGTTACTTTACGGAAGCTGAAATTTGCGTATCTCCGCAACTATTTGAGATACTAAATAAATTATCATTGCAAAATTGTAGTACTATTAAAAATAAAAAACTCTTATGAAATATATTTTTATAAAACCAACAGTTTCTGAGATATTGTCAAATGTATTAATACAATTTTGTGAGATTTAATTGTAAAGAGATACTACTTAAGTCTTAACGCAATAATTCTCCAATGCCATAGAGTAATTAAATATAAGTAAGTCTCTCAGAAAGTTTATGTCGTTTTTCCTTAAACCTCTTCGGAGAAATGTTTGTACAACAATGATCTATCTACATTTTAGACTCAATAGTCAATATTTACATTTTTTTATTGGTCAAAATTCATAAATGAATAATTAAATATAAATGCGATGACTTGAAGATGTGCAACACCTAATAAAATTTCGACAATTTTAACCGGAAGTTGAAATTTTAATAGGAAGTGTTCACCCTTGTGGACCCAATATGGATCTTTTTTATCGGTCCAAACATACAAATGAGGACATTAATTATTTAAAAATAAAATTATAAAATTTAAAACCGAGGACTCAAAAAATGTTTTACATAAATATAGTGCAATTTATGTTTGGGTTTGTTAGTGCATATTATTTCGTTTCACATATATTACGACTTTAGAGTAACTATCTCCATTTTTAAACAATATAGCTAGAAAGTCTGTGCCGAATTTCATACAATTTTTGTTATTATTTAGCTAAACATTTTTAAAAATAAAAACTGCAAAAATATAAATTTTAACACCACATATTAATAGTTTAACTAAATTTGACACTTCACGAAAGATAAAAGGTTTGCAAATAATTAATTGATTGTTAATAACAGCGCTACTTTTTTAAAACTTACAAACATGTGTAGACATAGCGAAGCCAAACAAAATAATGCACTAGAAATGTTTGTCAATTAAAGGGAAAATAGAACAGCCATCATATCTACATATCCCAGTTGTCCAACAACTGCTCCAGTAAACTGTCGAGGAGGTGGACTCTTCTCTGGCAGGTTAGGAGTTTTGTGCTCAACTAAATAACCACGGCAAGTTCAATCCAATCTAAAGAGATGAGATTTTATATTTTTAAAAAAAACCTCTCTTCACACTTGGTTTGAACACGTTGTGTTGTGATTTTATGATCTATAAAGTCGTTTATACTACAACCGACACCTACAGCTGACTTGAACACACTCTTGGTGTCGAGACTAACCTGACACTCACACACACACACACACACACACACACACACACAGTACTATTACCGGATCCTTACAAAGATCTCCTGGCTCGGGCAGGTTTGAAATAAACTATTCATTCGTACCGACGACAGTAAATTTCCCGTTTCAAAATATATTTCAGTGACTAAATATTGCACAATTATTTCATATTTAGAGGGTTTGTGTGACTGATATAGGTTTAAGTCAAATAACTCACTAATTTGTTTCTATGAGCTTAGTAGGCCTATATTTCCAAGCTATGTTTCCATGAGCTTGTAGGCCTATATTTCCAAGCTATGTTTCCATGAGCTTAGTAGGCCTATATTTCCAAGCTATGTTTCCATGAGCTCAGTAGGCCTATATTTCCAAGCTATGTTTCCATGAGCTTAGTAGGCCTATATTTCCAAGCTATGTTTCCATGATGGAATGATTGTTTTTGTGAAATGAATGCAAGAGAACAAAGTAATCCCGAACGAACACCACTTTCTAGGAAGGGAAGATAATCTCTTGCCTCATTATCTCAAAATACAGTCGATGTAGTGATAGGATTAGCTTTTTCTTAGATACGAATATTTGTTTTACTCACGAATCCTGAATCCTGTAAATCATAGTAAACGTAAGAGGATAATCCTAAATCCTATTAAGCATGGTATAAGTACGAGGAGAATCCTGAATCCTTATAGGCCTAAAGCATGGTAAACGTAAGAGATTGATCCTAAATCCTATTAAGCATGGTATAAGTACGAGGATAATCCTGAATCCTTATAAAGCATGGTAAATGTAAGAGATGTTCTTCATATAATGTGTTTTTTCTCTTTGATCCTAAGTTTTTCTCATTCATTCTTAAATTTCTATCAAAAAATATAAATAGTGGCTAAGTGGTGTGTGTTTGTGTCTAGCTATAATCTAAATCAACATTAATTTAAATGAGTAGTTCAATTATGGAGTTCTGCTATTGTTTTAGTTTTATAAGTATATCGTATTTAACCGCTAATAGAAGTGTAAAGCGGTACGAAAATTCCAGTTCAAAATTAGAAAAAATTAAAAAACTCTTAGGATTCAAAGCTTTCAAGGATTATACTAGAATGATCTATCCTTACCTGGATATAAAAGGCCTCATTAAATTCTTGAAATAAGATCAAAACTATAACTAATAAACATGTAAGTACTAGGTCCATACGGCGTAACACACGGTCTTAAAAAAAGAGTAACACATGGGAGTGGTAAAATGTGTTCTGGTCCATCCATCCATATTTTGAGATTTTAGTTAATATTTGCAGATGTTTGTAATACTTATCTTACTACGAGCTGGTGCTGATTGATAGTATTTTACAAAATAACAATAACTAATCAATTATTTTTAGCATCAATCATATACATTATTAATAAACGCCCATCTCCGTTTCAAATAAAAAAATTACTCTTGAATATTTTTTTTCTCTTGACTCCAGAGTAAACACTGGAGAAATTTTTCCAGTATAATTTAGATACCTTCTCAAATTAAATATAGGCCTATAGGAGCTTCTGTACTTATCATCAGATTACGATAAGAAATGTATTGAAATGAAGGCCTACCGAACATTACAATTTTCAAAGACTCTGACAGAGAATCTGCTAGATACTTTCACGTGTTCATACGTCAAGTCGTGTAATCTTCAGCTGTCACTCTGGGTAGATAGTATCAGTACGTACAACATAACATGAAGAATAGGCTATAGTAAAACGTTATCGATTTTGGCTCAGAAAATTATATTTGTATTTTTTTAACGTTTTTTGTTGATTGATATTATTTTTTAGGTTATTTAACGTGATTTTACTAAACTGACAAACTATCCCAGAACATGACTTTCAAACTAACTTAACAGAGACAACTGCCTGACCCCCTGCCATTAATTTATCACTATGGAAGGGGGATCACCACATTTCACCAGTGATATATTTTTCGGCCACACGAAGAATCGAACACGGGACTTACAGACACGCTATCAACTGAGCTAAGGTGTCCGATTGAACATTAATTTGTATTTTGTGTATAATAATGTGTTGTGATATATTTATCACCAGTTTGCGACATCAAAGCTTCCTACATGCGTTTTGTGTCACACATTTGTAAAAAAGCTAAAACACTCGTGTTTATGTAAACCAGAGATGATGCTTCATTCTGAGACTCACAAATTAACAAAATGTCTGAACAATAAGGCTTTATTCATTCTCTTAAAATAATTTCTAAGCTCCACTAAAAAAAAGGAATTTGACCGTATTAAAAGTTAACTTGTAAAGGGGGAAAATATTTTCAGACAATAAAATAAATATTAAAGGTATTTCGTAGGAATCCAGTGGAGTGTTTTAATATGATATATTAATTGTAATTGTTTACGTTGAACACAATCTTTTGTTGGTATTTCCTGGGTGTGGGCCCACCCTCTCCTTCCCGATCGTGAAAACGAGTAATGAAATTTTGTTTCCATGCCTACAAGGCCTAGTGAAGAGAGTCCGCTCGACGAAAGAAGGACGGGAGCTTTTTTCCTGGCGTTGTCATGACAACCGCGAGTCGTTACCTCTCTAATGAAGTAACGCTGACGTCTTATTCGACATCTTTTCATGTGGACCACTCCTCTTCGTAATCACGTACACTAGATTCCAGATTACTATTTTATTTAGATAAAATAGGAATATAGTAAAAAAAAAAGGTACTTATTTACCCCTATTTTGAATCGCTCCACCTTACTTTCATGGCCACCCCTCTATTTTTAACACGATATTTTTGCACTTTTTTTGTGTGTGTTTGTTATTTTCCCCTCGTTTCTTTTCTCTCCCCCTCCAATCTATTTTTTCTCGTGTTATCCATGCAAGCGTAGTACCGAAGCCAATCGCATTCGACTTCCGAACGTTCAAGGGGAGGGGAAGGAGGATTTTTTCAAACGTAGTTCCTCCCTAATACGCAAGTGGGAGGAGGGGAAACTACGCACCCGCAATTTATTCCGGCATTTCATTTAGTGAGTTGGGGGAGGGTTAACACGGCTGGT
>CABFOW010003799.1:44653-60051 GCA_902141385.1 Timema californicum
ATTATTTATTACAGGACTGTATAAAAAACACCTATTAATATTATTTTATCAGTTTACTGGAAAAATCTTTAATTTATCAAAAAAGTTTGGATAGCTTATTAGAATTAAAAACTACCAATATAATATAAATTATTTTAAAACCAGCTTGAAGATGTAATATAAATATGTTGTATTGCTGTTGGTAGCACTGGTCCTACAACACTTTATTGAAATGTTCCGTGACCTTGGTACTATCCAGCCTCTCAATGCAAGCCATTCATTAAACTCTTCTCTTACGTACGGCTGTTCATTATATCCTCGTAAACCTATGACTAAAACTAGTGTACATTTGGATCTGTGATAGCCTTATTTTAATGGGGACATTCCAAGTAGACGTTTACCACCATAACTCAGTGCTGCCCACTGCTTACCTCTTAGTCTGTAAGCAGGAACCTATTCTCAATGCTCCCGATGTTGATAGCCACATCTGTCACTGTGTGCATCACCGAACATAATCAAACCATCGCCAAGTATGTGTGTAGGTACTTCAAATGAACCGACTGTCGGTATTTGTCGTTAAACAGGTAATGCTACGCACCAAGTGAGGATGGGTGGTTATTTCTGTTATTATCTCCGTCGGTTTAATTGGGTCTTCCCTTTAGAACCAAAACATTCATGGCCAAAAAACAGTGTATCTTAATAGACTATTATTATTATTACTATTAGCACCGCGTCTTACTACCCGTTCGGGTTATACGCACTTACGCTAATGTATAATGGTAGAGTGATTGTGAAATGAAATGGATGACCTACTGTTTAACGTGGAATCCGAACCACGGTGGAGGCCTGGCATTCCCCACATTCACAAGTTGTGATTAATACACGTCTATGTCAGAGGTGAAGGAAAGGTTTGGTAATCAGGTAAATCTTAATAGATACATCCATGGTATGGAAATAATATGAGTTGTTTCTAGTTTCCAATATACAAATGGTGTGCACATTTTGGTATTAAATTCTAACTCACGTGGACCAATCAGTGAGTCTCTCCTTGTCTGGTGATGGAGTTCAGATCCAGCCTGGCTGTACTCACCGACTATTACAATACCAGGACGGGTAGTATTATGTAGTTAAGCTGCCATGTAGAGTAGGTGTGCTTACATTGATCTGAGCGGTTAAATGAAATCGGTACCGACGAACCGGAACCAGTGAATATTGTTGTACCCGATCCATCACTAGTTACCTAAATCAACAACGGCGACAAACCCCTACTTTGTGCCTGCGCTATACGAACTGGAATAACAAATGTTTACATGTACACCAGGTTAAGTCTGAATCCAATCATCAGAACACGTGGTAAAGTTGGAACAATGCCCGCACAATGAAGAGTCTACCATTCAAAAACCAATCTCGTTGTTCAACAAAAACACAGAGCGGGCCCCGCTGGACAGTTAGTCATTGACCAACGGTATCATCAAATAAAACTTTCTAAATATGTTGTGACTGTCAACCATCCGAGTCAACGAAGCCTGAATTGAGTTCGTACATTTGACCACATCCGACATTTTGTTTGTGATCTCTACGACCTGTTCAACGATCAGCTATAAGGCTAATTATTAAAAGACCCGGGGAAAAGGTATTCCATCTAAAGACATTATTCACTAGAATATATTTTGTGACGCTTTGTTGTTAGCAATGAAAACGTTTTTGTTACAAATGATTTAGGAGAAAATGATCTATTAATTTCGCAAATATTTGGGCTAAAGTTGGCCTTTCCTTAATTTATTTCTGATTACATTTTTAATAATTTCATATTATTACAATTAAATTAGTAGTAAAAATAAAGAAGAGGAATAAGTAATCTGAAACTACTCTCTTGCATTGTATTATTTAAAAATAAGTAAAATACTTGGAATATTAGCTTATAATTGATAAAAAGTGTTTCTAGTGGGGATTTTTTTATTCCTACTTTTGATCCACTAAATAATGATAATAAAATGTAGGCATATTTGTACAATTTTCTGAGCTATTTTCGTTACCAAACTACATTTCTAGTAAAACCATTTAATCATCGCAATAATAGAAACAATTTATCGTAAAAAAAAATTTAAGATGACAGATATTTGACAGTTAAAAGCAACTTTTATATCATTACTATCATAATTCCAACTATTCCTTGTTACAGTTTGTGTGTTAGGCTAATTTCAGGTGGAGCAGGTTATCAGCCCAATCATATCATAGATCTCTACGAGCGAGCGAAAAAAGAGCCGACACATTTCGCCGGGAAGGTACTTTCACATACCTTCGAGAACCTCTTAAAAGGTTACTAATAATTAGAAGTATCACATATATAGGCTACACATAGGTGGTTTTTAGTTAACTACAATTTTCTTGACAAGTACGCATTTATTTATAAGACAAAATTGGTTTATACAATCAATATATTGCAATCAATAAAATATCATTTATATGCTGAAAAATAGAAAATATAGTTGTTTTTTCGTTTATTTTAGATAGTTCGGATAAACAATTAAAAGATATTATAAGTTATGATCAGTAACATATAATTTCCTAATCTCTATATGTAACATAATAGGCACACATAGTATAATGATGTTTATATATGGCCTGAGGAAAGCAGAGATGCTAAATAATTAAAACATGTTATTCTAAAACGTAATCTAAATAAATATAATCCTATTATGAATATAAAATCAAACTAAATTCTTACATAAATTAAATGATTTATAAAATATTGACTATTATTAGACGAGTTCATTTTTAGTCACATAGGCTATATTTGTTTAGTTTTCAACGTAAAGTTTGCTACCGTGTTAGCTATATGCCTGTAGTATATTAATTAACTTCATATCGGAGGGACTGGTTTGAAACTAGGCGGGGGGAAACGTAGCATGTTTCTCTAAAAGTAAACCATGATTAGTCCTCAGTTTTCATAGGAAGGGCCTTATCGAACAGATAGAAACGTAATGTCAAGTGTTCATCAGGCCCTTTGAGAGGGGGTTACAGGGGCCACATCGCACCCGGGCCCGGGTGTCTAAATGGGGCCTGAGAATCTCCTGGGATCTCACAAAATGTTTGAATATATTGAAAACGAGCAATCACATTTCCACTACTAGTTTATTCTAGCACGGCGTCATACTAACCATTCGGGTTATAATTACTAATTACGCTAATGGATTGGGAATTATGAGGGTTGAATTTAGAAGAGGTGAACCCGCATTTGCGTGGAGAGAGAAAGTAGAAAACCATTTAGAAAAAAACCAACCTCAGTTCACCCGACAGAGCCCCGTCCTCGGCGGTCTAGCTCAACACAACTAGCGCGTTAGCTAACTACGCCACTGAGTTGGGTTACTACTAGATATATTCCTAATTATTAGTGAAGGTGTGGTAGTCTTTGTCTTATTGCATCTACCTTATATATATATATATATATATATATATATAAACATATAAAAATATAAATAAATATTTATATATATTATAAATTAAAATTATAAGTAATAATGTTTATATATAAAAGAAAGATTATTTATAGTTTTTTGTCTTATTTATTTTCTTTTATTCAGAGTGTATTGATTAGTTTTTTTTAGACACAACTAATAGAAAATGGAAGGGGGCCCATAAAAACTTTGTACTCCCTGACGAAATTCCTCTGAGAGGCCCTGGTGTTCACCCATCCAGTCGTGTTGTCTGCAGACGTCACTTTCGACAAATATTATCAATACTTACAAAATGACGCAAATAATATAGTAGAATGTTATTAATGTTGACAGAAAAATATATTTTTGACTTTGTAACAATATTAGTTTAGGGAGTGGAGTATTTAAACTGGTATTAACCTTAAAACCAAATTTATGGATATTAGTAGATTTTATAAACCTAATTTAAATATCTTAGTTGATAAACTTTCTCCGTTAAAATATATTTTTGAGTATAGTGTAAAACAGTAAATACGTGTTCGATGAATAAACCAGAAAATATAACCGTTAGTATGTATTTCAAAAGTAACAGTGTGAATCAATATTAGTGGGGTAATTTTCAGGGAGAGTGATAATTTGTAAAAATGTGTTGTGCTAGCCACTAATTTGCTAAGTTTGGACATTAGTAGTCCTCTCCAGATGAACTCTTTGGGAAGAATGCTATTATGCAGGGACTTTCCCTTCGTTTCCTTCTTTCTCCCGAGGAAATAAAATATGCCAAGGAGGTTCGGGCATCAAAGAAGAGGGGGTTTTGCACCAAGAGTCAACAACAACTACCAGCAACGATGGAAGAGGAGGCGGGGCGGGGGGTAGAGAGGACCGGGGCATAATTAAACTTTAGTCTGATTAAAAAAGTTGGAACAAACTTCTCCCTCAAGAACATAGAGCCAGGGAAAATTAACCGGAAGCGTGGATTTAAAAATAAAACGAGAGCACAACTAAAGGTAGAATATTTTTAATGAATGATGTATGCAAACAAATTGACCAGGGATAGTTCAGTCGTAGCATAGGCGCTGTGATACATACTCTCGGGTGTGCTGAGGGTGGTTTCCTACTCTCGGGTGTGCTGAGGATGGTTTCCTACTCTCGGGTGTGCTGAGGGTGGTTTCCTATTCTCGGATGTGCTGAGAGTGGTTTCCTACTCTCGGATGTGCTGAGGGTGGTTTCCTACTCTCGGGAGTGCTGAGGGTTGTTTCCTATTCTCGGATGTGCTGAGAGTGGTTTCCTACTCTCGGATGTGCTGAGGGTGGTTTCCTACTCTTGGGTGTGCTGTGGGTGGTTTCCTACTCTTGGGTGTGCTGAGGGTGGTTTCCTACTCTTGGGTGTGCTGAGGGTGGTTTCCTACTCTTGGGTGTGGGGAGGGTGGTTTCCTACTCTCGGGTGTGCTGAGGGTGGTTTCCTACTCTTGGGTGTGGGGAGGGTGGTTTCCTACTCTTGGGTGTGGGGAAGGTGGTTTCCTACTCTTGGGTGTGCTGAGGGTTGTTTCCTACTCTTGGGTGTGGTGAGGGTTGTTTCCTACTCTCAGATGTGTGGATGGGGTTTCCTACTCTCGGGTGTGCTGAGGGTGGTTTCCTACTCTTGGGTGTGCTGAGGGTTGTTTCCTACTCTCGGGTGTGCTGAGGGTGGTTTCCTACTCTTGGGTGTGCTGAGGGTGGTTTCCTACTCTTGGGTGTGCTGAGGGTGGTTTCCTACTCTTGGGTGTGCTGAGGGTTGTTTTCTATTCTCGGATGTGCTGAGGGTAGTCTCCTACTCTCGGATGTGCTGAGGGTGGTTTCCTACTCTCGGGTGTTCTGAGGGTGATTTCCTACTCTCGGGTGTGCTGAGGGTTGTTTCCTATTCTCGGATGTGCTGAGAGTGGTTTCCTACTCTCGGATGTGCTGAGGGTGGTTTCCTACTCTTGGGTGTGCTGAGGGTGGTTTCCTTCTCTCGGGTGTGTTGAGGGTGGTTTCCTATTCTCGGGTGTAGTTAGGGTTGTTTCCTACTCTTGGGTGTGGTGAGGGTTGTTTCCTACTCTCAGATGTGTGGGTGGGGTTTCTTACTCTCAGATGTGTGGATGGGGGTTTCCTACTCTCGGACGTGCTGAGGGTGGTTTCCTACTCTCGGGTGTTCTGAGGGTTGTTTCCTATTCTCGGATGTGCTGAGGGTGGTTTCCTACTCTCGGATGTGCTGAGGGTGGTTTCCTACTCTCGGGTGTTCTGAGGGCTGTTTCCTACTCTCGAGCGTGCGGAGGGTGGTTTGCTTCTCTCTTTATCAGCTAATTAGTGTAATTACCTTTGAACTTATATGTTCGAATTATTCCTTACTCATCTCCTATTCGTGATGTAAGACAGTCAAAGCTATCACTCTCAGAACACCCATCCAGGATTCGAACCTCAACTACCTCACCACAAGCAAGATTACCCGAGCTTGCTATTTAGACAACGTGACCACCGATGCAAGAATCTTGTAACTGGAACCTTAATTAATGTGCTGTGTAACTTGTTAAATACTTATTTAATCGTTAAAAATAATCATCAAACAAACTAACGACTTATCAAAATAAAAGGAATCTACATTTGTACTTTTATTTGGAATAAAAACCTGTTTGTTATTTTCTCGTGACCCTTCTGGTAGAGATAGTATTGTGATCTAAAATAAACAATCAAAGATTTTAATGAATCATGACGTCTTATGACTCAAAGAGTTTTATGAAATATATATCCAACCTTAAAATTAAGGGTAGTTTACTGAAGGGCAAAAATATAAAGAAATAATCAATCTTATCAAATTTTACTATATAGATTTTGATTAAAACTTCTATATAGACAGTGTTTAATATTACAAACAAAATGGTGCATCTCATTAAAATTACTTAAAGGGTGCTCTACATATGAGGATATCTCTAACCTTGTCCATATCTCCGCAACTATTTGAGATACAAATAACTTATCATCACAAAGGTGTAGTGTTATATCTATATCTATATCTATAATACAAACAGTCTCTGAACTATTGGTGAAAATGTAGGCCTATTTTTTAAACCAAGCTCTGGGATATTGGTTGTTAGCTCTTTAGTAGAATGTGAATAAAGTTTTGAGCATTTGTTTCTGAAACAGTGTATATTATTTCAATCCATATATCCTACAACTCACGAGCTATAAATATAGTTTACGTAAAGGAGCAAGAAGTATGTGTACTGAACCCTTTGTTTTAAAATATTATTTATTGAAGTAAATGAATATAAACTAGCAGTTTACTGTGAGTAGGTATTATGTGTTAATGAGAGTAAATAAATTGTAATTATTTCAATGTATGCATTGACTCACTTTATTAACTGATAAATTATGTAATTATGAAAGCTAGTAGTGTGTGCGTGTGTGCATGTGTGTGTGTGGTGTAATTATGGATAATACGAGTTTATATAAACCACTCTTTCACCATTCGTTGTCGATTGTAAATATTAATTAACTTTACAATGAAACTATCTCGATAAACATTGTTTTATATTAGTCCCTGGCTAGAAATAAAATAAATAATAAGATTTAGACTACATTTATAAACACTCAACGCATAAACTTAAAGTTATTAAAAGTTGTCAGTGTTTCAATGTTTGTCACCTTTATAGCGACCTTCATTCTCAGAAATAACTTTCAGTAGTTTGATACCAATTCTTTAATAACTATTACAATTTTATTTATATTTTTAAAATAATTTAAAATAGTTATACAATTAACTTTAAAATACATTTAAAACTGGATAGCTAGTTCGATATTATTGGTATTTCCAGAAATTATATATATATATATAGAACCACGTCTTAGGCCTTCTACCTGTTCAGGTTTAATATATTTATTATTAATGAATAATAAATGAGAGCCAAGTTTTCTCGTTTTAAAATTAGTTTGACTTTTTTTTAACAAGTTTTCACCTTCTCTGCACTAAATGTTAATAATTTATACCTGGATATCCACCTATTTCATATAGTATGATGCTTTTTCCAAAATGCTATCTTACTTATCTCACTTTTTACAACTTGATTTCGAAACTTATCATTACATTGAGATGACGTCACACCTCAGTTTTAAACAGGCCTATTCTTTGTGAATGTGGCTCAATGCCGCTCTGTCAATGTTCAGACAATATTATTTAACTTGAGATATTTGCCACCTCTGGCCTATCTACATTGGGCCGCAGGAAAAGTTGGGCTATATTATTATAGGACATTAATGGGGTTCTAAAAAGTACAATGGTCATTCTAAATTTGGTTTGGAATCAATCAAATGTAATCTCAAAATTGTTGATGGGGATTAAAACCTTTTTCATATGCACCAAAATAGTATACAGTAATCCCACTTACTCACCTCGGTGGCGTAGTTAGCTAACGCGCTAGTCTGTTGAGTTAGACTGCTGAGGACGGGGAGATCGAGGTTCGAAACTCAGCTGGGTGAACTGGGGATGGCTTTTCATAAATGGTTTTCCACTCTCCGTTCACGCAAATGTGGGTTCACTTCCTCTAAATTCAACTTTCTCAATTCCTAATCCATTATCGTAATTATTACTTAAGTGTATAGCCCGAACGGGTAGTAAGACGTGGTTCTAAATAAATAAAGTAATCCCACTTAAACTTGTTATTTTATCGTGTGGCACTGAGGCGTGTCAATCCTGGAAATAGTTTTAACTATAAACACCGGCCGTGAAAGCCTTCAAAATCATATTCGAATTTTGTAACGAACTTGCTTGAGAAATCGCGAACCAAAGAAAGCTTTTTAAAAAGTCACAAAAGATATGAAAGTAATCATAATTAGCTATTAATGTCCAACAAATGATCGTGTAAGCTTTCTACAACTGTTCTAGGCTCATTACGAGTGACGTGTTCTGCTACAGGAACGATTGGACCGCATTCATAATTCCAACCTGGCCGGGTATTCATAGATTGCAGTATTCAAGGTGCTTGGGGGCTCGGCTTGTAGGAAATACCTTAGCAAGTTTATCAGCGTGAACAAATCAAATAAAATAAAATTGTCAATAACTTTAGTTATAGTTTCTACAAAGACATTCATTTTAGCGACTAGCTCCTTTCTTGCAAGAAACTCTAGATGTTTAATCAAAGGTTTATTTGGGGAGGACACTATATTATAATTTGTTTTTTGTATATTTTTCAAAAGTTAGGATAACTTTGTACGTTTTTGAGTACCATCTTCGTCTTTAAGTTGAAGCTTTACATTTTGAAGAGTTCTTCTTCTTCTTTTTTTNTAAAGGATCTTTAAAGTAAAAGGAAGAAAGAGGGGTAAATTGAAATGCCATGTTTCCAGAAGTAAGTTGCTTTGAGCTTAAAATGAAAGAGAGTTATTGGAAAAAAAGGAAGGTCTTGAATTTTTCTTAAACGTTAAATAAAAATGGCCTCTCTGATTATATTTTGTATGTGTTTTAGAGTAGACTTGTTCAGAACAAAGCCATGCACTTCGAGACTTGACTTCAATCGTGAGGTTGTTAATTATATAAATAATTGAGAATTGATTTTAAAATTATTTTTTATTGAAACGCCAAAACAATATAAACAAGGCTAACTATGGGCTAGTAATTACATAATTAGGTTTTACATAAATCAACATTTATATCTAACCATAAATAGGCCTACGTTAATACTTACATTAACTATCATATGTATTTTAATTTTTAAGTCTGATGTAGAAACCATAGCAAAATCTATTTTTTAAACTATGGATGCTCAAATAAATGTTATATTGAGATTGTAAACTTATTTTTGTAAATGTGTGGGCAACATTTTGTAAATGTTATTAATTTATGTGAACCACGTCCATGAGGCTCTAATCTAATTAGGCCTATGCTGCACGAATAAGCTATGTTTAATTTAAAGTAAATCATTTAACTGTGTGAGAAATGGAACTTTCAAAACATTATTAATTCTGAGTAGTGCAAAGAATTATTTTCCAAACACAAAGGTTTTCGAACTAAGATCAATATCACACTGCCAACAAAAAATTAGAGATACATATTAATGTTTTAAATAATTAATTTGTATACTCTATTTATAGAAGTACTCTTTTAATCGTTTCAGTACTCTTGGTGGTCGATAGTACAACATTAGTGGGGCTTCACTAATGTATTTGTATTATTTCTAGTACAAAATATTATTTGGTTTAAAAGTCTCATAATCTCATATCTTCTTAAAACTAGTTTTATTTAGCAAACAACATATTTTGTTACTTGTTTCAATTTCTGGCAGATAATGTAAAGATATTTGCCTCCAATTGAAAATATTATTTTTGTGTTATATTTAGTCTGATATTTTACACATGCATGCGGCTAAAACACGTTTACAAAAGTAAATTATTTATCAAAAACATCAACTACTTAGTCGACACCTAAATAAGGCCCGCACTGTCTAAGTTATTCCCTCAATATAATTATAGTGACCATATTTTTGTTTAGATAAAGCAGGGTAAACAATATATATCAAACATGTATACGGTTATGCATGTGTTAAAAAAAAAGAACTAAAGTAGACGAAGGAAAAATAATGAAGATAGAAATAGTTGATACACAAAACTATTTATTATAACTCCCTTTTTGTTGCAAATTCAAGCTAACTATGAGATACAGCAAGTCAAATAATACCTAAACGAACATTAGTTTCATCTTAAATTACAAGGAACAAATATTAATGTCCAGAAAATTCTTTGTTCGTACAGACAAATTCATAATATATTTATTTTAAATTTCACTATTGATATACATAAATGTAGTATGTTGCGTGCTAATCACTTCAAACTGATACTTCAGTACAAAAGTTCTAATAAAACATCGGTTTAAAATAAAAACAACTCTCGTAAGAATAAAACTTAATATCAATAAACGCATTAGATGAACACTTGTTAATAAAACTTTTGAAAAAAATAAACTTAAGACTGAAATTCTTTGCACGAACTCTGTTCAATTTGAAATAATGTTTTCTCTGACTAAAGCAGAAGTCTTTTTGGAAGTACTTTGTTAAAAACTAGTACCTACAGCTGTAATACCGCTTGGTATTTAGGACAACAGAACATCACTCAAAGAACAGAACTGTGCTGCAGATCACAATGATGTCTAGCAAAATATAGTAATACCCTGTAAAATACAACACTGTCTAGCAAAATATAGTAATATCCTTTAAAATACAATACTGTCCTTCAAAATAGAGTATTGTCCTATAAAATACAATACTGTCCTTCAAAATAGAGTATTGTCCTGTAAAATACAATACTGTCCTTCAAAATAGAGTATTGTCCTGTAAAATACAATACTGTCCTTCAAAATATAGTAATACCCTGTAAAATACAATACTGTCTAGCAAAATATAGTAATATCCTGTAAAATACAATACTGTCCTTCAAAATAGAGTATTGTCCTGTAAAATACAATACTGTCCTTCAAAATAGAGTATTGTCCTGTAAAATACAATACTGTCCTTCAAAATATAGTAATGACCTGTAAAATACAATAATGTCTAGCAAAATATAGTAATGTCCTGTAAAATATAATACTGTCTAGCAAAATAGAGTACTGTCCTGTAAAATACAATACTTCCATGCCAAATAGAGTATTGTCCTGTAAAATACAATAATGTCCAGCAAAATATAGTACTATTCTGTAAAATACAATACCATCCTTCAAAATATAATACTGTGCTGTAAAATACAATAAAGTCCAGAAAAATATAGTAATGTCCTGTAAAATACAATACTGTCCTTAAAAATATAGTAATGTCCTGTAATATACAATACTGCCCTGCAAAATAGAGTATTGTCCTGTAAAATACAATAATGTCCAGCAAAATATAGTACTCTTCTGTAAAATACAATACCATATTTCAAACTATAAAACTGTGCTGTAAAATACAATAAAGTTCAGAAAAATATAGTACTGTCCTGTAAAATATAGTACTGACCTGCAAAATATAGTACTGTCCTGTAAAATATAGTATTGTCCTGTAAAATATAGTATTGTCCTGTAAAATATAGTACAGTCCTGTAAAATATAGTATTGTCCTGTAAAATATAGTACTGTCCTGTAAAATATAGTACTGTCCTGTAAAATATAGTATTGTCCTGTAAAATATAGTACTGTCCTGTAAAATATAGTACTGTCCTGCAAAATATAGTACTGTCAGTCTGGGTGGCCTGAGGGCTAGCGGGGGGTTTGTCCACATGGGATTTACCCCTGAAATTTTCACATCAACTCTCCATACTAATGCGGGTGCATTTTCAAAGTACCTTTTTTATTTGTACCCTTTATAAAGATTTTAATGACTATCGTCTTTTGAGCAACCATTTAAAATACATTTTATGTAATAAGCGCAGAAACTTTCCCATATTGTGTATTGTACTGTAGCTTCGAAGATAATTTTCAAAAAAATTGTTTTTAGTAAATTACCCTTATATAAGTTTTACTCGTGAAAACAAACACACCATCTTTTATATCGAGATAACCACTTTATATATCAATTTTAAACCTAATTGTTCCAAATATATTTAACATCCAAATACACAGTTTGTCCAAATAATTTGATAAATGTGTCAAGCAAATGAAATCATTAATACACGAGAGTAAATCGTTCTGAGAAGTAGTTTTAGGGTTCAATGCCAAGGAACAAGGCTGAGTATATTTTTGTAAATTACATTTGACTTGCTATCTAGTTTTGTACTTTGCATCTATACTTGAATGTTCACGCACTTTTGGTTATGGGAGCGAATAATGACCGTGTGTGTCTTTTTTAAAACTTGCCTTCGAACACACAACAACAATTCAGTTCATAGGAAGAAGCTTTGTACGTAATATAACAGTGTAACAGTAAAAACGTTCAAGTTGTAAACTAAACCTCATCCTAATAGGAACATGAACAATCGAAACAAAAGAATGTGATGGCCAATCGACATACATTGAAGTCTAAATGAGAGTTTTCGCTTGGTAAACTCCTGATTTGAATCGTAGATACAGTTTTTAATAAATTGCTGACTCCAGCTCTCTTTACGGCCTGCAGCTATTCAGTCAGTTCAACCTCCAGACCAGAAACACACTGAGGAGTCATTCCAGAGGGTCGAGGCCACCAACAATATCTCTCCAATATCACTTATCAATAAGGTGTATGAACCTGTGACGGTGACTGCATGGACTAAGGCGTCACTCTCGCAATATACTAGTCTTCTGAATACAGGGAGATTGGTACTAGAATCCCGCTCGGGTGTATTGAAGGTGATTTTTACAAAATGGTTTTCCACTTTACTTCCACGCAAATGTAGGTGCACGCTTCCTCTAAATTCAACCTTCATCGTCCTCATTAGCGTAATTGGTATATAATATGCCCCATTAGCGTAATTGGTATATAATATGCCCCATTAGCGTAATTGGTACATAATATGCCCCATTAGCGTAATTGGTACATAATATGCCCCATTAGCGTAATTGGTACATAATATGCCTCATTAGCGTAATTGGTATATAATATGCCCCATTAGCGT
This sequence comes from Timema californicum, assembly GCA_902141385.1. Classification (NCBI taxonomy): domain Eukaryota; kingdom Metazoa; phylum Arthropoda; class Insecta; order Phasmatodea; family Timematidae; genus Timema; species Timema californicum. The sequence goes on from CABFOW010003799.1 coordinate 57,627, forward strand.
AATGGGTATATAATAAGCTGACAGCCTAGACAGGAAGTAAGGTGCGGTTAAAAGAAATAAAAACCAAATAAAGTAAAAGCTGGGTGACATATTAGTTAGAATCTGGTCGAGGCTGCAGTTTTCTAATCTTCACATAATATGAAGGAGGTGGTTTCAGAAATCACGGGCATTACCACCAATAATACTCGAGCACATTTTTCCTGTTACTATTTCCAAAGCTCCCATATAAGTTAACGTTGTGTTTCTGTTTACTAAGAATCCTCTTTTCTTTTTTTGCATGTCGATTGGGTGTTACCATGGTGACCGGAAGAAGCCATGTCTGCACCTGAGGGCCCTGTCCCAACGAAAGAATTACCATGGAAACGGTGATATTGAATTATAAACGGAGGAGGGGAGGAAAACAAACCAACGCCCTTTCCCGCCATATCTCTGGGCTAAAAACAGGGTTTCTTCCAGGCCTCTTCTGGAGCCTCCTGATCGGTGATTCCACGCATGCGTACTTCACTGTATTCTACCAAAATAATAATAACAAAACTCAAGAAAGAAGACGATATTTAGCTTCTTTTTTTTCGTATTTCCAGTTTGAATCTGTTAGAAATATGGGAGGGGCCTACATAATGATTAGAAACCCTTAATATTTCTGTTGCTTTGCCTATCGGATCCATAATGCCCTCTTCAGAGTAAATTGGAATATTCATGATTTTAAGTCTTCATACTCCTAAAAGTTTGCCTTGTAAATATCCTAATTTATATCATACACAAATACTAAATAACACAACTCAATCATTATGATGGACTGAAAGCTCGTTTTGGAATGTTCTTGCAATTACAAGCTAAAATAAAAGAAAGTTGACCAAAGACCCTAAGCAGCCTCTTCCAAATAAAAGTAGGGACCTGTAGATAAAGATAGGTCAATCCAGTCATAATTAAAGTATACATTTATCTTAATTTTAATTTATTTAGTCAATATATTTTTGTTTAATTAATTTCTTGTAACAATTCTTCGAATTAGTCAAATATTCGAAATTAAAAGTAAATTATTAGAATATATTTATTTAACACAACTATATATCTTCATTCTATGCTCTAGATGAGATAGTACAGGTCTATGATCGTCATATTCACGTACTAAGCAAACATCTCTCTTCATTCTCTTCTCTAGATGAGATAGTACAGGTCTATGATCGTCATATTCACGTACTAAGCAAGCATACCTCTTCATTCTCTTCTCTAGATGAGATAGTACAGGTCTATGATCGTCATATTCACGTACTAAGCAAACATACCTCTTCATTCTCTTCTCTAGATGAGATAGTACAGGTCTATGATCGTCATATTCACGTACTAAGCAAACATCTCTCTTCATTCTCTCCTCTAGATGAGATAGTACAGGTCTATGATCGTCATATTCACGTACTAAGCAAACATATCTCATAATTCTCTCCTCTAGATGAGATAGTACAGGTCTATGATCGTCATATTCACGTACTAAGCAAACATACCTCTTCATTCTCTTCTCTAGATGAGATAGTACAGGTTCCTGATCATGCCTGATCTTGCTGTACTAAGCAAATGGTGTTCAACAAATACATTTACTATGGAATTTACACATACATTTTATATTTAGCCATAGACCATAACACAATCAATATCAGGGTACCTAAGCTTTAGAACATGCAGATTAAGGGGTCCAAGTGTTATTGTTTTTATGACCACTGGTTAAGAAAAGGACAGGGTTTAAGTCCCAACTGGGTTCACTAAGTTTGTACCAAATTGTCTTTCTCACTACCTCTACACAAATTCGTATGCATTTCCTCTCTCCTATTTCCTGGACCATTATTTTAGAAATATTTGTATAGCCACGGCAGGTAGAAAGACGCATCAAGTCTTACTAAGTCGTACTTGGCTCAGATGTTTGGTTGCTTACAGTTCAAGTGTACTTGTGTTTAAATATGAAATCACTTTCTAAAATTGCCAACCAGGAAGTCAAAATGTTTGGTGTAGTTGGCCATATCAATATCCAAACATGTATTAGGACATGCATCTGTACAGTCAATATGTAAACATGTAAGTAGAGATGATGTGGAGACATGTAGTACTACAGACACCTTTGTTCTTAGTACTAACATCCTTACAGTCAATATGTAAACATGTAAGTAGAGATGATGTAGAGACATGTAGTACTACAGACACCTTTGTTCTTAGTCCTAACATCCTTACAGTCAATATGTAAACATGTAATTAGAGATGATGTAGAGACATGTAGTACACCTTTGTTCTTAGTACTAACATCTTTACAGTCAATATGTAAACATGTAAGTAGAGATGATGTAGAGGCATGTAGTACACCTTTGTTCTTAGTACTAACATCTTTACAGTCAATATGTAAACATGTAAGTAGAGATGATGTAGAGACATGTAGTAC
>CABFOW010003800.1:0-67161 GCA_902141385.1 Timema californicum
TATGAAAGACTGTTTTGTTAAGGCGTACACACTACTTACGCCACTAATACAGTGTGTTAGTACAAACAATTATAAATAATGTTTGTGATCAAAGTTCTTCTTATTTCTGTCTATTTTTATGTAAGGCAGTAAAGTGTTTTCCAAAGTTATAAAGCATCTAATTTACTCTCAACTTATGTGGAAATATATTCGAGTGAAGCTATATTTATGAAACACTATCTAATATCTGGCCTTGTTTGTGTTCGAGATGTTTTGGATGTTGTTAAGGAAGCAAGTGTGCCCAAAGCGACCACTTCATGGGATTGTGAAGTGGCCAAATATCACGCCAGCTTCATGGAGAGATGAGTCCCAAACATACTGTCTCATACATCTCCTATAACTGAATTATGAATATATTGCCAATAGGATAGGGTGGAGAAATACCTTTCTAGGTTCGAAAATAATAAATATTCCTTTGTATGTTATATTTTATAATCAAACTGATGATAACTTAGTACTCACTATATGATAATCTGTAATTATGTTTGTCTTACCAAATTAACTTTTAAGGTGCTGAAATGGAACTATACTAATCGTATTTCCAAAAAAGTGTTGATATATTTAGATTCTTCAATTGGCAAGTAACCCAAGGGGACATATTCCCATGTTCTTATGTAAAGCAGCGAGATTACAATCGCTAAAACCATTTAAGTTTATTAAATTGATATTATCATTGGGAAAGATATAAACCCTATTAAGTATTATGTAAACTTATTTTAATCACTTGATTTATTTTTTATTTGGTCAGTGACATTAAAAAAAAATTATATGAAATCTTTAGCGTTAGTGATAAATACATGATCTAATTGTATAAAAAGTGTTCAGCAAGATATTTGTCAAATTTATAAATACCCCAGGGTATTCAGATTGTTACATGTTAAAAATCATACAAATATTTTAGTGTATCCAGATATATAATTGTCAAGTATTATATAAATACATAGGCGTGTTCATCTAAATGTTTGTTGTTTACTTTATATAAATACAGCGAGTTGTTCAAAAGTTGTACAAATAGATACTTTTTTGAATACTTGTTTGAAACTTTTCCAAATATTGGTTTATAAATTAAATATATGATTTACTTATTTTTTCTTCGAAATAGATTAGAAGTTTAGCCCTTATTTGGGGGATTCGGACCTGGATCCTTAATCAGGAAGTTGATGCTTTATCAAATTACTATAGAGCGAATGCCCATAAATGCTATAGTGATAACAAATATGTAACTCTTGATCCAATTATTTTCAATTGTCTCCAAATACTCACTAATAAAAACCAAAATATTGATAAGGGTTGTGGGTTATTCTCAAACACTTATACTCTCTCCAACTCTCCTTGAATGCAAATCTAAGTACAATTCTGATAGTTGTATTCTTGCTCAAACTAACTATATTAGTCAACATAAATATGGCGGGAAATACGGTATAGGACTAAAAAAAAGTTTTTGTATGGTCTAATTATATCACCGTGTGACCTACAAGACAATTTGGCTTTAGAACAAATACTTACTCTATGGCATTAAGAACTCGAAAGGTAATTGCCGCAACTACAATATTACGCCACCTGTCTATATCTTGAGCTAGTTCTAACCAGTCCACCTCATTAGATCCTATCCCTATCTTGAGCTAGCTCTATTCAGTCCACCTCAATACCTCCTATTATTTCAGGTTCATTCTAATGTTATCCTCCCATCTCCGTCTAAGTCTTCCCAATAGTTTCTTCCCGTTTTGTTAACCATTCAATAACTTGAACACGGTTCTAGATTCTCCCTTTGAAATAAACACTATATATAAGTTATTTAATCCTCTTTCCAAGCCGATGCGGGCACATTTGATTTAATCTAATCCCCTATATCCTCTTTCTATTCTAGAGCAGACCTTGTTTCTCGCTCCATGCTGATACAATAGTGCGAGGTTCTGATCTTGAGAGTAACAAAGTAGAGAGTATTGTTCTAGGGACTCTTCGGTTAAATGTACCCTCTGTTTAGCCCGAAAGGTAGCAGTCTTATCTTCACAGATTACACCATGGCCCTATATTTTACGCAATACCATAGTTGGAACATGCAAGGCAAGCTTACTACCTCTAAGGGTAAATTAAGCGTACCTTCCCCGAAGAGAGGTAAAAAAAACCTAGGTCTGTTTAACTACGAGTCATACGCAGCTTGCTCGCCTCCTAAAGTCACTGAAGTATTTCATCAGTGCCCTTTTCTAGGCACAGTTTCATAATTAATTGAGACCTATGTTCGGCCCGGCTGTAGGTAATTCACAGTATATGTGATCGTAACCGAGCATATTTAACCAAGGATCTATTGAGCCTAATTTTATACCAAAGTCATATGATATTTTATCATTGTGTTTTAGTGTAAATACGGTCTCACAATGGACTATAATATACATTCGTCTGAGCTTTAGAGCGTAGCCAGAGTTTCGTGGCAGACTCTATTATATGTTTAACATAATCGAAAGGCAGGCCATTCACATTATACAGGTGTTGCCGGATTAAACAGTCAAACTTTGGGTAGGGGTAGAGGATCGACAAAGTAACTCAAAATATTCTTTGTAGAGCTCGTTTTCGCTTCCTTTTCAAGCAAAGAGAAACAACTAAATAAAAACATGTTTTTCTGTGTAACCCCCAAAATTATTATTTTTATCAAAAAAATACCTTGGTATAAACGATGTGCCAAATTAAATTATCATTAATATAATTCTTCATTTGTTCCGATCTTTTGCTTAGTTTAGAAATAATCCGGTATGAACAATTAAATGATATATGTGAAAGACATTGAAAAACAACTTAGTTCGTCACAACAACTCTACTTCAATAAGCTAAACTATAAATATTAATCAAAAGAGTGATTTTTAATTAATTATTAATATAATAGTAGTAACCTACTATTAAATACACCAGTTAAATAAAAGCTTGTGTTTGGTTAGATTTTAGAATATGTTTGATCCTTTGGAGGGGAAATAGGCCAGAAAGACTCGGCCTTTCTGTACAGTGAGCTATACAACTGAACAGCCGCTGTATACTAGCTCGTTTATAATGGAATAATGTTGGTATCTATTTGTAGAATCCTCGGTTCTCATCTCATCTCCACTGGTTGGCTGGTTAGTTTAGCCTCTTGCCAGATCACCACAAGCTAGCATCTCCCAGCTTTTTTTTTACTCTAGAGGAATAGAGGAACAGCGTGTTATTTCCTTCAGAATAAGATGAAGGTAAGTGCCACCACTACGTTATCAGGTGAATGGATATAGAGGAACGTAATATCTCTCAATATTTTAATAACTAATAAAATCTATTCTGATACAATTATTCAGAAAATAGTATTGTTTTCCATCTACATCGCTTTCCTTCGTTACTTTCTAGGCTCTGAGTGAACATTTTACAAAGTTATTTGTCCAAAGTAGTTAGTGCACGATTTGTGTTCATTTAAATGGGGCCATAATTATTATATTTCATTTTTTGAAGAAATCGATGTTTCCGTTAACATTTGGTATTGAAAAGCTGTATCATTTCAGGTATGAATAGTAAACAAATCAAATACCTATTGTGGAAAATTGCCATTAGTCTTGTTGGGCTTAAAGGCAAGAAGCAAAAGGTGCGTATAGCCCGAACGGTTAGTAAGACTCAGTGCTAGAAATATAAGACAGCAAAAAAAGTTATTGGTTAGACTTATCATCTTTATTTGGAGGGTATGCAATGGGGTCACCTTGCCATTGACCGCAATTAGAAGAATCACCAAAGGACCTTCTCTAAGATACGAACCCAGAGTCTTATCTTTCTTTTTTCAACCTGATTGGGTTCGGTATTTATAATACTGTCATAAAAAAATATATAACACAAATGAAATTAAGGAAGACTTTAGAAAGTTAATAATAAATATATGGAAAAGAAGTTAAAATTGAACAATAAATTCAAAGACACTAAATTTAGGTTAAGGCTTTTAAAGAAATTGGGATAATCAAATAAACTAATGAACAAGAAAACCTACGTTTTGAAATGGAACGACAATATCAATTTAATTTGCTTTCTGTATTTTTTAAAGCTAATTATCACTTTTTTCTAAATTTAATTTAAATTTTCTCTTACATTTGTAACTCACTCAATAAATTCAATTTTATAATTTTCCAATCTTTTATCTTTTTTTGGTTCAAACCATTTTAAACAAGGACTGCTAAGCGGTATAAACTATGTAACAGTGATAAATAGGGTATATTATAGTAAGTGCACCCGCACTATACTGAGGAAAGGATGGGAAGACAAATGGTTAAATTTGGAAAATCATCCCCTTATGCACTTATCTAAGATTCAAACCTTGACCTCCCAGCCGCATGCAATCTACTCTATTGAAATCCTCACGCCTTAGACCATATGGTCATCGTTGAGGGTCCGTACCTACTAATCGGCAATTACTAGACTCTTGCTCTGAGGCTTAGCCACTGGTTTTTTTAATAGCAGCCCATCTTGCCCAACATATTGGCGGTAGTGCATGTGGCGTGGGCGTCCTTCCTTCTCCCCACTCTCTCTCTCTCTTCTCATTTCATCCTCTTCCTAGTCTTCTTGGTTGTTTTTTCGCAGAGTTATTTTATTGCGTTATTGCCTTGCAGTTCGTCCAGCTACAGGCTATTTATAATCGTCCACCAGTGGTCGGTTGGTTGGCCGGTTGCTACTTCGCATGCTCGGAAACTCGTAGAGAAAAGTGTACAGTTTCCTGGTCGTTGCCTTTACGTCCCATATAAGTTAGGCACGGCGCTCGTCCGGTTTAAAGTTACAGCGCGCTTGTTCCTAGCCTTGGCTCACAGCGAAATCCAGAGAGAGAGATTAATTAATGCCTGCATTTGAAAGTTTTCTTCAAACCCGTCTTCTAACAAATTTACTGTGCTTTTATAATTGAGTTTGCAAATATTGGTTCCTTGCAAACATATAGTTATATCAGAAAAATGGCAAAGTACCTTAACTTAAGACACAACAACTAATATAAAACACACAACACTTGTGGGAATTATTTCGAAAACTAAATTTAATCATTGGCCCACTCTTTGTTTATCTATATTATTAATAATACCCGCTTCGGTGGCCGCAAGGTGATAATCTCGCAATAGACTAGACTGCCGATGACGGTGAGATCAAGGTTCAATCCTGGTAGGGTGTACTGAGGGTAGTTTTCCCTAAATGGTTTTTACTCTCACTCCACGTATTTGTGGGTACACTTCCTTTTCATTCAACCATCTTAATACCTAATCTATTAGAATAACTACTACATAGTCGGGGGGTGGAGGGAGAGGAGGGGGAGAGGAGGGGGAGAGGAGGGTAAGATGCAGTGCTAATAATAATAGTAATAATATAAATAAAAGGCATGTGGTTCCTGTTTTTCCAAAGTTTTTCTCAAACTTTCCGATAAAGGGCAAAGCCATAACTTCTCATTATTATAAGTTAACTGTTTTAGTTACCCCTTAAATTCTTAAAATATAAATGTTTTGCAGAGGTGTGGCTACAAAAGGGAATTCAGAACACCGCGATCACGTGACAAGAGCGTGAAGTTAGGAATATGATATAGTTTATATGTAGCTTACCCGTCCGGAGAACGGATCTAACTACTTGTAATGCGTTTAACCTGAACAGGTAGTAAGACGCGGTGATAAAAAAAACTACTTGTACTAACATAATGGTAATTTAAATAAAACAAGAGAATACTCCTTAAATAAAATTGACGCTGAGCAGGGGACAACTACTGGATATCTCAATTGTTGGAGCATTGGCGTACTAAGCCAAGGGTCCCGCGTTTGATTCCCATGGCCAGATGTCATTTTCAATTTAAAAAGAATACGATATTTAGATGTGACTATAGCCATAACTAACAACTATAAAAACTTGGCTATTTAATTCACCAAGAAGAGAATAATTATATAATATTAACACTATACCACCTCAACATATCTCGGATTCGTGCACTGCATTTCAGAAATAATATTGCACATTTGTAATATTAAATATTTTTAATACAATTTTTGAATGGGAGTTTAAGTAAATCTTATATAGGCTAATGCTCATTAGCCCTATACAATATTTACTCCAGGGAATTAACATAATAAAGTCAACCTAAGCAAAAAAAGAAAAAAAACACAATATTTTAATGAGTGCATGTTTTACTGACTCAATGTCTGCTTATTATTGTCCTGAAAGCCAACAGTTTGGAAACACCTAAGTTGTAATAAATGAGATGATTCGAAATAATTACGTGCGTGATCATTAGTTTTACCAACTAACAAATGAGTCGAGATGAACCAAGATAGAAATGAATGTAGTCAACGATTGCTTACGATAATCTAATAGTATCTCCTCTAGTAATGTTTGTATGTGTCAGGAATAGGACTGGCTGCATGGATACTGTGCCCGACTCTTTAGTATGGATTGAAGTTCCCTCCTCACATTGTCGTGAATCATCTAACCCCAAGCCAAATGCCAACCAAATTGCACTTTCTCTCCTTCATCATCCTCTACCCCTCGGATTATTCAAATACATATTAATATATTATATGTGTTTTGGTATTTTCTGTCAACAATATTGTAAAACATATTATTGTGAAGAAAGGAATTAATAAAATACGTATCCGAGTATTCGAAGATAAGCCCTTTGCCTCTTTTCTGGCTATGATATTATATTTTTATTTTACCGCGTCTTATTTCCTGTGTGTTATTTATTATAAACTACTAGCAAAACCGAGCGTAAATTGTACATTACTTAGGTAAAATAGAAATAAGTGATTATCATCATCATGATGAACTGTTTCCATCCTGTGGTCGTGTCTGTTTAGTGCAATGTCTTCATCTCACTCTGTTCTTCCACCATTCACTCTCTTCCACTATCCTACTCTCACTTGCTCACTTGCCTCTATCTGCTCCTCTCATCTCTTTCTTGGTCTCCCTTTTCTTTAATATAGACTAAAGAAAAAATAATTATTTTATCACATTAATTAAACACAAAGAGAAGGTTCCAAATATACGTCCGGGGAGGAAGGGGGCCGGATGAGGATTGGGGGGAATTATTTTCGGTTATGGTTTTGTGGGTTACTAACCCTCCCGAAGATGGGACACACAGCCCCACCAGTTCCAGAGATGCGTCTGGGGGTGGGGGGCGGAGTGGGTGACCATTTCGACTTCCGGTAAAAATTGTTGCGGTTTTAATAGCGTTTGACCCGCCTCGGTGGCGTAGTTGGCTAACTCACTTGTCGTGTTGAGCTCGACTGCTGAGGACGGGAAGATCGAGGTTCGAATCTCGGTCGGGTGAACTGGGGTGGTTTTTCCTAAATGGTTTTTCACTNCTCCACGCAAATGCGGGTTAACTTCCCCTAATTCAACCTTCCCAATTCCTAAACCATTAGAGTAATTAGTACTTAAAGCGTATAACCCGAACGGGTAGTAAGACGCGGTGCTAAATATTATTATTAATAGCGTTTGCATATACACAGGTCAACAGATTTCTATTATTGTCCTTATTGGTCAATTTAAACATTTAAAATAGGTCAATATTGGGTATGATACGATTATACACGTTCGTATTTAAAGATAGGTTAGGTTAGCTTATTCTAAACCATGACATTGCTTAATTTTACTAATTACCCACGGTAGGGAATGTTGGGTTTTAATTATTGTTAGTGCACATTGACAACTTTGATTTATCAATGTAGATTTCCCATCCCCTCTCGAACTAATGTTCGTGCAATACTTATAGTCTAAAACCCTCCTCCATAATTATTAATAGGTGACCTGGCGGTCTAGGGGTAAGGTGTCAGACTTCTATGCTGGCGGCCGGGGTTCAATCCCCGGTCCTGGCAGAGATTTATCTGATTACCAAACCCTTCCTTAATCTCTGACCAGACATGTATAAATCACATCTTGTGAATGTGGGGAATGCCAGGCCTCCACCGTGGTTCGGATCCCACGTTAAACTGTAGGTCCTTCATTTCATACTACCATTACACATTAGCGTAAGTGCGTATAACCCGAACGGGTAGTAAGACGCGGTGCTAATAATAATAATAATAACATAATTATTAAATTAACTCTTTAATATCTCTTATGTTGAACTTTCAAATTAAATTAAAAAATATTTATATCCCCTAAAAGTTTGGAACCCAACCATTTTAATTACAGATTTAAGGTTATGTTTACTGCTTCTCATGAATTTAATTTAATTTTTAGCAGCACATTTTACTACCCGTTCGGGTTATACGCTTATGTACTAGCTACACTAAAGTGTTAGATATTATGAATGTTTAAGTTAGAGGAAGTGCACCCGCATTTGCGTGGAAAGAGAGAGTGGAAAAACATTTAGGTAAAATCCCCTTCAATGCACCCAAATGGATCTCCCCGTCTTTGGCAGTTTAGTCTATTGCGAGAGTAGTGGTTTAAACCACGTGGCCACTGAAATGAGTGCTTCTAATGAAAAATTAACCGATATGTAGGGAAAATAAATTAATAAAACTTGCATACAGGCCCTCTGTTTGATATCCACAAGGGATTTAAATAATATGATGTAATATTTATTTTAATAGTAATTGAATTTCCTCTTGAAATTTGAATGAACTCATTCCTGTGACTCAATGAGAAGGCGTTACAACTCATAGTGGCCATTTTAATTTTAAGTGTCAGTTCCTACAAGAACGTATTAGAAGCGGGTGGTTTAGTCTTTTTACACTAATAGTTAGGTGAGGTGAGCTTATACTAGGGTTGTTCATGTATTTACGCGTGCTGTCCAAGGTTAATTCAGTTTATAAGTCGAGAGCTTATACAATGTTAATTTTAAAACTTTAACTTAAATGTACAGATTAAATAATTAATCGTGAGCCTATCACAAACAAGGACATACAGGGTGATTACATTAATCCTTTAGTCAGATTACTCTAAGAAATTAACAACAACAAAATCTTTACGCTAACAAAATTAAAACTTATTTTATACTTAACATTATATCAAATTTTATTTCATTTTTAGTGGGGTAAGTTTGATAAAAGATGCTCTCAAGTGTGATTTATGCTCAATCAAGAGCTCAGAGGTTGTCATGTGCGATTATAGATGTAAGTCCAGTCAAATTTAGATAGGAAGGGACTTTTTGGACAGTTACAAACGTTTCTAAAATATCATTGTATATTTTTATAGGTAAAATCATGTGATCTGTAGCTATCACTTTTGTAGCTATCACTTTTTATTAATAATATTAATACCAATGAAATTATGCGAATAATAAAGTAAAATCTCCTCAATGTTGATGGAAAAAAACAGCTTTGTGTTTCTTAAAAGTTTATTCTATCAGAAGCTTACTCTAGCAGAGTCCTCAATAATGGAGATATGTACAACTATAAAAGTGTTGAGTCACTCTTTCAGACATGAATTAGTCTTAATTTATATAATATATATAATAATATATATATATAAATATGGTTTATAATTTACTAAGAGTTGGCAGCATCTGCCAAAAATAACTTATAACGTCCACAATTCTGCACATTAGGTCTCATTTATCAGAATTTTTTGTTTGTTTAAATAGCTTTAATTTAAAAAAAATTTAATGGGGCCTGTAAATTTACACAATTGTGTGCACATCATTTGAAAGGGAATGCTGATATTACAATTTATTAGTTAAAATTAAGTATATTCACACATATACTGATACGCGGTGAAAAAATAAAAGCTCCTCCTGAGGAGGGGGGAGGAGAAGTGTATGAGAGGGGGTTAAGTGACCCTAATGACAGTCAGTGGTATGACGACGATCTCTCCCTCGATCCCAAGTGAAGGTAAGTTCTAGGTCATAGTCTTGAACGAGAACATCTCACTCCACGAATAACGCGTCATTTAGGAAGGTAATACAGCTAGAGCCAGACATTGCATCGTGTTATAGTTTTTGTGGGTATACTTTAGAAAACAGCAGAAGTGAAACCAGTGAAAGCGTTTTAATGTATTTTAAAAATACATCAAACTAAAAAAATATATTTTATTTTAAAATAAAATAATAAAACAATTAAACTGATTTCAGTTTCGATTTTGTCAAGTGAATAAAGTATAAACCCACACTTCGATACGTTTTCTGTTTCGAGCGTAGTCTTAAATCTAATTTCCCGTTTAATCAGGATGGTGGTGGGTTATAAGGGAACGCAATTTATGGGCCAAATTTTTACTGTTTTTTTTAACAAAACACATTTTAGAACAAAATAAATGAAATAATACTTCTTCAATAAATGCGATGAGTTTTATTTTCTACGCATGGTAATATAAACAATTCTTGAATATATATTTCATGGGCATCGTGGCATTTGACCAGAACTTTTTAAATAAGGGAAAAAGAAGTCTTGGTCGAGTTCTGCGATGGTCATGACATATATATATATGTCAAATATCATTATGGTCATGACATATGTATATGTCAAATGCCATGATGGCCATGACAAGTATATAAATATGTTTTAACAAATGTCATCATGGCCATGACATATATATTAGCACTCAGGTCTTCAGGTATGTAAAACTAGTTTGATCAAAAGTGAATTATTTCACATTAAAGATACTAAGGAGGCCGCATTAAAAAAACTGTAAAAAGAATTCCTACAAAGTGAAAAGACTAGATCACTGTATGAAACAATGAGAATAACCTTAATTTTTTTAAATACAACTTTGAACCCTTTTACATGTAAAATTAGTGCTAATTTCAAGATTAAAATTTTATGACAGTCATTTTTTTAGTGTTGACAAAAATTAATGTGTCCGTAGCCTGAGATATCTCGTGAGATTGTACCGTTTCATGTGAGAAAACTACGTTTAAAAGTGGATCTTGGTGGTCTTGGTGTAAAGTTGTCGCCTAAGTACCCGATGTTTGTGTCTTCAAATACAACTGGGATTGACGGATTTTTCTTGGATGATAAAAATACATAACACAACTTCCTTCGGAGTGGAAGTAAAGCCGTTGGTAACATGTTGATTGTGGCATGTAAAAGAACCCTGGCAGGTATATGACAAAATTTTCCCGCCAAAATTAGTAGGTCCTTTCGGCCTTGCTAATAGAAATTATTGTGTGCTGATATGATCAGTCAGTTTTGAAAGCGCACGTTAAATACCTCAAATAAGTAAAAAGTTAGCATACGTATTAGCTGCCAAACATTGCACATATTTGGTGCACAAATTCAAAACTTTTGGGAACTATCCTATGTAGAGGAAAGTATAGTATTTGCTAACCAGGCTATTTGTCTGGATATGAATCATGCCCCATTGCATGGTGGTTCATTATAAGGTCCATGGACTGTACAAAATAATAGTAAGGGCCACATTTAGCCTATGGGCCATAAGTTGGAGTTGGCTGCCTTAAGCCATGCAGCCACCAAAGTAAGTTTTGTTTAGTTATTTCTCTGTGGCTGCGTCTTGCTACCCCTTAAGTGATAATCAGATATTTAAACTAATGGGGTAGTAATGAGGAAGGTATATTTTAGAATGAATGTAACCGTATTTGCGTGAAGGAAGAGGGTGAAATTATTTGAGGAAAATCACCCAACTGGAATTCTAAACCTGAGTTTCCTGGCAAATAAAATTATATGAGACTGACGCATCTGACCACGTGCCCACTGTTGTCTCCTATTCGTATTAAGGTATTAAAAATCCAAATAGAATTTTATTTATAACAGTCTAGCAAATCAACAAAGACCGCCTCTGTGGTCAAGTGGTCAGAGCTCCTGGCTACAGAGTACAGATCCAGAAGTCTCTGTTTCGATCCCCGGTGCTTCCAAAAGCTGTGGATCTGGAACGGGCTTAAAATCAGCTTCGTGAGGACATATTAGAAGCTACTTGTAAAAGGATTAACTCCGCCGGTTTAGAAAACTGAGATTAACGGCCGGAAGGTCTGTTATGCTGAACACATGACATCCTCTATCCGTAAATTTTGGCACTATCATCGCTAACGGTGGTGGCCACTTGGTTGGTATAGCTCGCTTGTAGGCTCACACCTTTGAGTTTTTTTTTTAGAAAAACACAAAAATCGAACAACACACTTGAAGTAGGAAAACAAAAACTTTTATTTTGGCGTAAGCTTATGTACACCCTTAATTCAGGCAACCCCCTGAGCTCCAAGGTACTTCAGGTCGCTGACCCAAGCTCCTACCAGTGGTTTCGTTCTGGATATCACGAATTAAACCTGATTTATTTTGTCAATATTTTGAGTTATAATAAATAACACTACATTGAATGTCCTTAAAATTTACCTTCCTCATTTTGTGTCTCATACTTGTTGGTTTAAATTCCCTTTAGTGCTAACGGGCTAAGAAATTCGAAGCACTATAAATAATGATATTTTATTAGCACCGTTGATTACCAAACCCTTCCTTCACCTCTGACAAGACATCTTGTGAATGTAAGGAATGCCAGGCCTCCACCGTGGTTCGGATTCCACGTTAAACTGTAGGTCCTTCATTTCATCTCACAATCACCCTACCATTACACATTAGCGTAAGTGCGTATAACCCGAACGGGTAGTAAGACGCGGTGCTAATAATAATCATAATAATAATAATAGCACCGTGCATTAATACCAATTCTGGTTACACGCTTATGTACTAATTACGTTAATAGTTTTAGTGATATGGAAAGCTATAGTTAGAGGAAGTGTACAAGCATTTACGTGAAGGGAGAAAGGAAAACAATTTTGGAAAAAACTCAGTACACCTAACCCAGATTCAAGCCTCAATCTCCCCGCTATCGGCAGTCTAGGATACTGCGAGAGTAGTAGCTTAGAAAATGCGGCCATCAAGCTAGGTATAAGCTGTAATGAGGTGGACTGAATAGAACTAGCTCAAGATAGGAATAGGGTGTAATTAGGTGGACTGGATAGAGTTAGCTCAAGATAGGGATAAGGTGTAATGAGGTGGACTGGATAAAACTAGTTCAAGATAGCGATAGGGTGCAATGAAGTTGAAGGGATAGAACTAGCTCAAGATAGAAATTTTGAATGTATTGAGGGGGACTGGATATAATTATCTCAAAAATAGGGATAGGTTGCATTCTTTTTTAAGTGCTGCAATGAGCTTTCGAGTTCCTAATGCCATATACTAAGTAAGTATGATTTACCGAAACAATTTGGCCACTTACGGAAATACCTACCTTATGCAATAGATTATCATATAATTGATACAAGTTCTCTGGTTCAAGGGATATCATTAGTTTTGTTTTCGATAAATTAATCTAAAAATACAGAGAGCAGATATTTATATTATTGTTTTCTATTATTTATAGAAATACACGCTGCACATTACAGATATCTAGCTCTTCACTGAAGGGGTGCAAGTGGGGCCCCCCCTCCCCCTCTCTTAGAAAATATAAAATAACTTTAACAAAACACTAACACATAGTAAATACATCCTTAAAGAAATAGTACCCCATTGCATCCGATCAGAATTTGAGTCGTGACAATCAAGTCATAAGAAAACCAGAAAAGATGCAACTGACGCCTTTGTCCATGTGAAAAACAGTGCGATTTAACTAAAAATGTAATTATTTAGCACTGCGTATTACTACCCACTCGGTTTATACACCTGATTTAGAATTTAGAATAAGTTAGCCCGCATTTGAATGGAGGGATAGTGGAAAACCATTTAGAAAAATCTCCCTCAGTGCACCCAACTGGGATAGAACCCCGATCTCCCCGTTCTTGGCAGTCTGGCTCAACACTAAACTAGCGCTTTAGCCAACTACGCCACCTAGGCGGGTTAGTAAAAATTATAACACAGTTGATGGGTTGCTTGGTAAATCAAGTCTAGTTTTTTTTGTTGGGCGTGCGATTACTCGAAAATTTGAGTTCGAGTAGAGTCTTAATAGCTGCTTGAACTCGACCCGAAAATGTATACAAAACTCAAAAGATTTGAGTAGGCCCACTTGGAATTTTTTAATATTTTTCTCGAAATTTTTTGATTTAGTTTATTTTATTCAATTTTAAGATATAAGTTCATAGCAAATAGTCCCCCTCAATATTTCCTTTTGTCTAAAATATTGTATGATTATATTAAAGTTATTTGAAAATTCTAGTTTGTGTGATATACATTTTTCCATAAAAAAATTAATAATTATGAAAAAAAAAATGTTTGTACCGTACTTACTCGTGATTTATGAATTGATATATTACATAAATTCAACTTGAAATGTATATCATACAAATATTACTCTATACTACTCGAGCTAAAAAAAAGATTCCTCGCACTCCTCTAGTTTTTCTTTAAGATAAATAAAGTTGATGAAATAGGACATCAATGATGGATGCTTATTGCCAGTCGTAAACTAATTACTTTTGGCATTACCTTTATTGACTGTGCTATTTTAGATAATATTTATTAAGACAACCATGAAACGCATACATTAATAAACAATTTTTGTAATGGTCTTCATAATAGAGACCCAATATTATTTATAATAATATGAACTATCTACTATTAGTTTTGTGAACTCAATTCAAAAAATGCTAGGTACTGTATATCTTGTAAGGAATTATGTAATGTTCTTATCGTTACTACAGTCTTATGGTTTCTCTTTGGATTTCAAGTTGAAATATCTCCTAAAATTCCTCTTAGACTATAATTTGATATTTTTTCTTTGTGATTAAGATAGACAGAAAACAAGCTAATAGGCCTACTAAATTCAATAGTATATTTTACTCATAGAAAATGACCCTTGTTCACGCAGTTTAAGAAGTCAGAATTGCAATATGTGTAAAAAAAACTATCTCTAGGTACTCTAGGTATTTAATCGATTTCCTGTCATTTTAAATATAAATCACTCGAAATGAGCAATTAAATTAAAAACATTTATATCAGTTGCGTTATTGAGCTATCTATTATACATTTTGTTGATTGAAAATATGAAACAGCGTTCTACTGATGTCAAAGATGACCTTATTTGAATCATAGGTTTTTATAAATTACCTTTTATTTATTCTTTGTACACTGTAGCCACAATTAGGATTCATATAATAAACACAAGGACTACATTTTAAGATAATAACTAAGACAAATTTAGTTGATTTGGATTGAGCTAAGTAGGATAAACAAAAGTAAGGTTAAGTTCACTTCGTTTAATCTTTACTTAGTTATTATTATTATTAGCACCGCGTCTTACTACCCGTTCGGGTTATACGCACTTACGCTAATTTGTAATGGTAGGGTGATTGTGAGATGAAATGAAGGACCTACAGTTTAACGTGGAATCCGAACCACGGTGGAGACCTGGCATTCCTCACATTCACAAGATGTCTTGTCAGAGGTGAAGGAAGGGTTTGGTAATCAGATAAATCTTTGCCGGGACCTGGGATTGAACCCCGGCCGCCAGCATAGAAGTCTGACACCTTACCCCTGGACCACCAGGTCACCCTTTACTTAATTGAACTCGATTAAGTTCCGTTAAGTTAGGTTAAACTTAGCATAAGTAATTTTAAGCTCGGTGAACTTGAGTTGATTTGTTGTTAATCTATATTAAGCTATTGTTTTTTAAATTATGATATTTTTAATTAATTTAATTCTGGGTGGTTTTATAAGAGATATTTACTATCTGTATATAGGTTCGTCATTATATCTAAATATTTAGTCAATAAGCTGGGTGTGTAATATCATAATACTGTCCTAAGTTAAGTGAGTTTTTAAGTAATATTTTGAAGTAATCTATGAAATTATAGAGAGCATGAAGTACAACAATAAATCATCATAATAATAAAAACAACGTAATATTTGTAAAAAAATATTACAATTTTATCTTACACATTCTAAACCGATTTTGATGAAATGTCTGTAATATTATTTCCAATATTACTGACTTAAGCTATTAATATTTTTTCCAAGAAATGATAGATTATTTTTGGAAAGTTGGGAAATAATCATTTACAGTAAATAGTTTCTTACAATTGGCTGCCTTCCAAAATTCAAGCGTTACAAATTTTGAATGTTGAACAAGCCAATTAAATTTTTAGAGGTCATAAGTTATACCTCTTTTTTCTTCAAATGTTGGGTAATTTAACGAGCACACTCTATAAACTAAAAAAAACACAAGTATAATCCATGCAAGTAAATTGGTATGAGCCTTGCCAAACCACCAAATATAATGAAGGCTAAAAGCCACCAGATCTGCTATTAAAATTGAAATAATAGTTCTTGTACCATAAACACAAAATATTGTGTGGTATTAGAAGAAAATTTAACAAAGCTACGAATTATGTGAATGCAAGTTTTGTTAATCAAAGTGACATTTCCAGTGTGTTGGCTATTTTTAAATCATCCTGACCTCATTATAGAACCAACATGGTGGCCAAACTCCACACAGTCCATTTAATAAAACTGAATGAGCTCAATTTTGCACTGATGCTGAGCTCAGACAGTTTTTTCTTTCACAGAAACGTTTGGGAATCTAACCCGGGACCTTTAAATCAATAGTTAGACGCTATACTCACCTACATTAGTCAACAGCTCGTTAAAACAAAAGTTTGTTGTTGTTTTGTTTTAAAACAGACTTTTTTTTATTAACATAATTTATTATGTTTTATTACGTGCTGTTACCTGCACTGGAAGAAACGTTGGGTAAGGCGTCATTCTCGTATTATCTGGTTTCCCGAGTACGTGGAGTATGGTGTTCGAATTATAGCTGGGTGTATTAGGGTATTTTTTATAGTGATTTCCTACTGTCCCGCCACGCCAATGCAGACACACTTCCTATAAATTCTTCTCCGTCTCTATATTTTATTTAGTGTAAATATGGGGATAGCACAAATGGATAGGAAGATACGAAACATTGGACACGGAAAGAAACATAATTAATTCTACTATTCCTTCCCATAGTCACGCAATGATCTCCAAGAGGGTGAAATGATCCCCAACGGGGGAGGGGGACAGTGTTCTACAAAATTAAGGCCTATATATGCAATGCACTTTGTCGTCGTTGATAGAAAAATGGGGTTCAAACCCAGGTCGGGTGCATTTAAGAGTTTTTATTGTGATAATCCCTCTGCATAAACCTTTCTTCTAATATAACCGCCTCATTCTTTCATTCCCTTGGATTACATCGTTATTAACTTATTTATTGAATGGATGTATTAAAATAAAGGACTGGAAAATAGTGGTAATTGCTGAGCCCTGCCAAGATATCTGTTTATTGGTTGGAGCTCACCGTCAACTATAAAAATAGTAGGTACTAACAAAGATAAGGATCAAACAACTGACAATAAGCTTCCAACCGTTTTCCGTGAATATGTCATTCGAGAGTAATTCAGGATGTTTCACTCGCTCCCGGTCCCTGAGTACTTCTCATACACCAATTACGTGCCATTAGTTTGAATGTTATAAGGGAAACTCAGGGGCTGAGAGCGAGTGAAACAGACTGTAGTTTAGTAAAATATCTTAACATGGCCAGAATGTTATATAGTC
Organism: Timema californicum; assembly: GCA_902141385.1. Lineage (NCBI taxonomy): Eukaryota > Metazoa > Arthropoda > Insecta > Phasmatodea > Timematidae > Timema > Timema californicum. The sequence goes on from CABFOW010003800.1 coordinate 17,469, forward strand.
ATGTGTAACGTCATTTATGTAAGTGAATGCCACACAATGTCCTTAAACATCCTTAATGTCAACTTAACCAGTGCAACCAATAAATTCAGATTTCCTTTTTCGCCCGGTGTAAGCTGGAAATATTCTAGCAGCTATAAATTATTTTATGTTTCTTGTTGGGGATCACCCATAAACCAAGTAACGTTTTTCCTAACTTTTTTACCCTCCTTTCCCCCTCCCCTCCCAACCATGTAACACTAAGTGGTCATTTAGCCAGACCCCTCCAACCTGTTTTACGTAGCTCTTCACATCAAGAGTGACTATCATTATATCATTATGTTATAGTTATCTATAAATGTGTTTATTAACGGTGAGATCCTGAACAATCTTATTATTTTTTATCATCATGATTTAAGTATAAGATCTGTGTTCGTAACACTTATGTACCTCCCTTCCACCGTGTAATACCATGTATACATCAGAGTTAACCCCCCTTTCAACAGCGTTAGGTGGTTTATGGTTGACCTCTTATAGTAAAGCTCTTTTAGTTTGATAAAAGTAGTTGAAAGTTTGTTCTCTGAATTGATCCTCTAAGCTTGTCACTACTGGCAGTTCTAAAATGTCACTATCTGTTTGTACTCGTCCCGTGCTAGTCTATAGTCTACAACTGTCAGTGTCACTAGAGTCAATGCAAGCTCACCCAGTACGCCGCAGACTCGTCTTGAGGCCATGAGCGAGTAGCCATCGCCATCCTCCATATACCTCGACCAGACGCCAACTAAATGGGTCAGCCTGCCTCCCCGAGATATGTTTCCCACACCTCCCGTCACCCACCACGGTCGCTTCATCCCAAAGGAACCCCACCACCTACCCCACCCATCTTTCATCGAAAGGAGGCCCGTCCTAGCTCTTCCTTTGACGTCATCTGTTAAGTCCTACCCGTTGGCTACTAGGAACCTTTTCAATCAAGATGCGCTCAATTGAACTACTGCATTATTTGGATAAGGTGTCCAAATCTCCCGGATCCATAAAACCAAATTTTCAAAAAGTTCCTACGAATATGAATGACATTGGATAATGAAATAATTAAATTATTTATATACCAAAAACCAATACGTGGCTAACGTATGGAAGAAGGAAAAACGAAGAAGGAAAAACGAAGATAGCTTCAATATTCACGTTTCTTATTCTTATTATTATTATTAGCACCGCGTCTTACCTTACTTACCCCTAGACCGCCAGGTTACCTTCACGTTTCTTAAATTTTCTTATAGATAATTCTTTTTCTGTAAAAAGATTATTCATGCAAACGTATTTGAGAATATTTTGTTTAAAGTTTGTCTGATACGAGCAGCTATTAAAAGTTTCATCTCATAAATACCAAAGTTTATATAAAAAAAATAGGATATTGGTGAGAGGAAGTTATATTACGACTTTCCTTTAATTTTAAACAATCACGTCTCAGCATGGGCGATTTAAGTTATGGGGGGTGGGCGCTAGGGGGGCGCGCTTCCTATCCGCCCAATTGCTAGTTGTTTTATCTATTTCAAAAACATACTAAATCGTCTGAGTTGAAAACTGACAACATGTGTATTTAATATTAACGGACTTTCATTTCATAATTCTAAGGTATGGGCATGTTACTCTCTTTTCTTATTTTAGCATGAGAGTTCCTTTTTTTTTAAGTTATAGCTATGAATTAAATTTTTAATTCTCATACATCCTCACCTTATCCTCTCACCAACGAAGGACTTACTGGATTTCACCGTGATTCTCACTCAAACGTTTTCATAAATCGAACGAGAACATTGGCTCCAGATTTGAAACAAATCAAGTAAATGAAACATTATTTATAAACTTACTGTTAAAAAAGACGGGGTTGGGGAGGTGAACTCTCCCCAATGTTGCTACTATCATCCTCAAAAACATAAGTCAAAATATTTCACTATAATTACTTTCGTAATTCAGTCCTCTTGGTCCTTACCACTAAACTAGAGGTCCCCGGTTTTATTCCCGGTGATACCATAGGTATTTTTCCCTAGAGGGATTGTTATTATGGTTGTCATGATCTGATTAATTAGACTTAAGCTAGGTTTGCATCATGTAATCATTATTATCAACCCTTTCTTTAACTGGGATTAAGTAACCGCACCTACATGGTGGTCCAACCTCAGGAGACAGTTACACATCCGTCAGTGCCAGTAGAAGACCAGGAATGTCGACTGTCCGACAAACCTTGGTGGCATACGCTAAGAAAAATATTTTCACCATATAGTTTTGTGCTTTCTTGCTGCAACTAGGAGTTTCTTAATAGTTTTTACATCAAGCCTGTGAAAGTAAAAGCTATACTCTGATTTTGGTAGGAAGACGGTTCCTGAAGTCCTTGTTTGGTAGCCGAACGCTACTGTATTGTAGTATTTTGGATGGACAAAAGGCCTTCTAGACTAGACTTCCTGCTACCATTCTGGAAGGCCTTTTGTCCAACCAAAATACTACTATGAACTAAGAAAGATTCTGGTATGAAATAGGCCTTGCAAAACAGACTACCTACCAGAATAAGGGTTATATATTTGCCTACTGTTGTTGTCGTTGTGTTAGCAGTGACCTTTTATTTTTCAAATCTTGTGAGTAGATGTATTTTCTTCGGATGATAGTTTCACTAACAGAACAGGAGGAAGGAATAAACGTTTGCATGTCTTCTAGGTAATTCGCTTTGGCGTTGCCAACTCCCCTCTCTTTTCCTATACATAAGCACCCAATAATAGCACGCAACGTTGCCAGAATATTAAGAGGAAACCTCCAATAAGCTGCACAAAACAGGCCTATTAAAGGCATAGCTAATAACTTGAGATATATGTTTTAATTAGTATTATTTTAATGGCTATGGGCCTACTATTTATGAGCTAAGCTATATAATCTAAAGGATAGGATACAAAATGTGGAAGTGATATATATATATATATAAAAATATGCGAATAGTTTTGAGGGTAGACCCTAGTAAAATGCGGTACACTATATATATATAGATATATAGTGTACCGCATTTTATATATATATATATATATAAGTGCACCGCATTTTACTAGGGTCTACCCTCAAGACTATTCGTATATTTACACAAATGAGTAGAAATGAGAAAGGTATAATTTAAAGGAAATGTTTCCACATTTGCGTGAAGAGAGAGTGAAAGGTATTTTAAAAAAAAACCTCAAGGATCATGACCTGCCCAGTTCCAATAAACTAGACAAGATGAAAGTGACGTTTTAGCCCACACTCCACCGATACAGACCGTGAATTTTCAAACGTTTATGCTGAAAACTAGTTAAGAAATATAGTAAACTGTGTTGACATATTTTAATTGTAAAAATTCTTTTGTTTTCTGTACTCTACGGTGGAGATGTGGGAGACGCGAGAAAAGGCCAGTGTTTTTGCAGTTTTTATAGTAAAACTTAATTTTGGACAATATAAATAAAATGTTGCCCTAGTACAAACATAGGGTTTAATTTTCTTCACATGGTGATATCAACAGTTGTTGAATATCTGTCATGTGGCTAGCGACATTGGATGACAAAACTTTTTAAATGAGGAGAGAAAGTAGTCACTAAATTCTAGAACACCTTTGACAGGTATTCAAGAACCGTCGATATCACAATTTGAAGAAAATTAAACTTAATTATCTCCTGAAAAAATGTTAAATTTATTTTACAAAAAAAAAAGTTTTTTGCTATAAAAATTTCAAAAAACACTGCCCTTAACTCAAAATCTCTACCTTTCCACCCTAACATATTAATATAGCACTACATCTCATTAGAGCTAAAGCGTTATGGATCCCATCACTGTTGGTGCTACTCCAAAACGAATATTATGTACACCTCTTATATAAGGACATATACATCATTAAAAAAGAGGCGTAAGCTCTCTAAGAGTTGAATGTAAAAATAAACAAAACCATATATCAGCTTAAAATTTGGGGTATCTCTTTCATCACCATCTTGGTCGGCTAGGACTCACGTGTTTAGAAAAAATTTCAAACTCTCTGATACATTTATCTTTATAAATATATTTGAAGCAATGGTCACACACCAAATTTTTAACAAAGGTATATTTATAAAGATACAATCACTGGTAATAACATGTACAAAGAAGTCAGCCAAGACTTTAATAATTTGCTGGCGAAGGGGAGGTCATCATTCGAATCCCGCACGGATGTAGTGAGGGTGTATTTTCTAAACGATTTGTCACTCTCTTTTCAAGAGTTTGTTACTTCTAAACTCTACCCTTTTCACCCATTAATTTTAAACAGACCCACTTCGGTGGCCGTATGGTTTAAGGCCGGGTGAACCCAAGTTTTTCATCCTAAGGGACAAATTTTATTATCAGTTTACACCGCATGCTAAATATATATTTGATAATCCCATCAACTTAATATAGACCTACAAATAACATTTAATACCAATAGACAATTACTTTCAATACTTGGTTGGTAGAATCGTTTAAATTTTACTGTCAAAATAACTTTATTAATCTCTCAAAAATGTATGATGAAATATGCAACCACACTCGCTTTCACAAAACAACTTAGCCATATATATTTCACTATTTATACTTATTTTTATTAATCAAATGAATCTATTACAATATGCAATAATTACTTTTTATTTGAATCATTAGCTATTTTACATCTTTCAACGAGGGTTTATTTTTAATTTTACTATTGGATGCTGAGAGGGCCACATTTTAAGTTATCGCGGGCCGCCAAATGGGATACAATGGTCTAAGTGATCACTCTCACAATAGAGTAGACTGCCGATGATGGGGAAATAGGGATTTGATCCCGGTAGGAGTGTATTGAGAGGGGGGGGGGTCCTAAGTTATTTTCCACTCTACCTCAACACAAATGCGGGAACACTTCCTTTAAATTCAACCTTTCGCATCACTAGCACATTAGCGTAACTTAGTTTATAGACTTATAACCCGAATGGATAGTAAGACATGGTGCTAAAAAGAATAATTAATGAGCGGATAATCCCGAAGATAGTAAGATGCTATTTACAGGCTTCTTCAATTAATATCGATGATAATCCTTTGAGGAAGGAGGGGTGTAGGTGGTGTAAAAAGTTGATCATTATAGTAAATTATACTCTATGTTTACTTTCTGATACACCCAATAACATTTTACCTATTAAATCATATTTAGAGACTATTCATACATCGTGTCTTAGTTATGAAATCACACAATTTTAGTAAACACTTGTAAAAAGTTAAACAAATAACCTAAAACACAGTGATTGTCTCAAGATGTATTAAAGTTTTACGACGTACCCTCTATCCAATAACCTGAAATATATATATTAGGATTTATTTATTTCCTTTAAAGTTCACTTTTTGAACTGACTTATTATATGAGCACACGACTTATAAATATAACTTAAATTTAGAATAAACACAACATCTAGCCCCCTGGCTGTTAATATAACACTGTGAAAGGAGAAACGCATATTTCATCAATGATACATTTTCCGACCATGCCGGGAGTCGAACCCGATATNTAATCAATTACTGTGAAAGGATACACCTACATTTCATCAATGATAAATTTTTCTACCATGACGAGAATTTAACTCGGGTGCCTGAGATCAGTAGACAAACACTATAGTAGGGTTGTGGTAGGTAGAAACACTTATAAAATACAAAAATATTATTCTTATTATTGCCCCTCCCGGTCATATATACGATACGATAGAAAAAAAAAGTCAAGTCATGTGATGATCTGCTGTAACTTTGGATAGGAATTATAATATAAATTAGCATTAATAATATAGCAACATGTTTCAATGTTTGCCGCAAACTGTATGTTTTTATAAAAATGGTTTCAAATGTCCATTCTTAAGAAAATCAAGGTATCGATCTCAGGGATTCGAATCAGAATCAGGAACCAGACATTAACAGTTATTTTTCTAAAGAAACAGAACCGAAACAGGAACCCTAAAAAGTAAATTAGTTAAGAACCAGAACCCGAATTTGAATCGATGTATTTTTTTAAGTTGATAAAGATTCTCGTTAGTTTTTAAATGTCCAAAATTTTTATAAATAATTTTTATAGATGAATGTTGTGCCCTTCTTTCTTTAACTGAATCTTATTTTAAACCAGTCAATTTTTTTTCTTTGTTTAGTTATAATATATTATTTTAAAATAACTGAAACCTAATTAAAGACCGAATATAACAGAATCTTCTAATTTTTCTCTAATCGGAACCAGTATCGGAACCTTAAAATGTTTGATTGGAGTACCGGAACCAATAAATATTTTGGTTTGACCTCCTGCTTTCTAAAGTTTGCTCATGCGAGGGTTTGTTTGAAAGTAATAGTAGGCTTCTTGTAATATATTGTGATCGTCAAAAAATTCTAACTGGATATTTTTAAAAATGATGACGTTTCATGACCCCTGAAACAAAAAAAGTGGTTTTATTGATGTCATCTGTCTGTACCTTGGGTTAGAGCCGAAACTATTTATATATGGGCTAAAACTTGGTATCTAGGGTTTTCATAACGTCCCCCCGAAGAATTTTTGAAATTAAATATTCAACCATAGGTTTAAAAATAGCTTACTGAAAGGTAAAAAAGAGAAAAAAATTGATTTTTTCGAAATTCGCGCAAACGATTTTGATTAAAAGTTATATCTAGTCACTATTTATTATTATAAACTATATGAGGACTTTCATTTTTTCATGAAAATTGATTTGAGGGGAATTTTCGAGTTTTCATTATTCCTCCGCAACTATTTGAGATACGAAATATAATTTCATTTTAAATTTGTGGTACTATTAAAGATACAAATCTTTTATTTTAAATATATTTTTATAAAACCAATAATTTCTGAGCTATAATCAAATATATATACGTTTTAATTCAAGTATTTTAAAATGAATTTGATTCTTATGCTCTTTGGTGGACAAAGATGTTCCTTTTTTTTTTATCAATCTTTCTGTGACAGTGTTCCTAGCTCCTAATGCCATTGAGTAAGTAAGTAAGTAAGTAAGTAACAGGGTATATTATTCCATTTATGAACTTTGGCATAGTGTTTCTTCAACAATGTATGGCCTATTATTTGGTTTCACAACTCTTACGAGTTTTAGTAAATGTATATTTTAATATAAAAGCGAGATAAAGTCTGTGCGGTGCACCGTACGATTAATTTTAGTTTTGTTTTAAAGGTATTGATATTATCTATTGTTATTTTTATTAGCAGCGTGTCTTACTAACCGTTCGGGTTATACGCACTAACGCTAATGTTTAATGGTAAGGTGATTGTGAGATAAAATGGAGGACCTACAGTTTAACGTGGAATCCAAACCACGGTGGAGGCCAGGCATTCCACACATTCACAAGTTGTGATTAATACACGTCTTGTCAGAGGTGAAGGAAGGGTTTGTTAATCAGATAAATCTGTGTCGGGACCGAGGATTGAACCCCGGACCCCCAGCAGAGAAGTCCGATACTTTACCCCTAGACCACCAGGTCACCAATATTATCTATCAAAAGTGAAGGCTCCAGATCATATGACTTGACGTAAATATATATGTATATATGAAACTTGTTTAAGTAGATTTTGTAACTGTCGAAAATGTTTCTTTCTCTCTGAATTGGACTGTAGGGTACAGTAGATAATTGGGAAAACCGAATGGGGGGAGGGGGGGTACCATTTTAAACCCTATTTATCCAATGTATATTTTATATTCAAATATTAGGATATTATTTAATACAGGTTATATAGTATATTTCTTTTCATTTTTAATAAAGGAATTTAATCGTTACATGGTTTTTTTTAATTTTCACTGCGTCTTACCACCTATTCAGGTTCACCTATTCATGTAATGATATTGATTCAGATCAATCTAAAATATATAAAAAGTCATGGATGAAGGTAATTTTTCTTTAAAGTAATATATGTAGATTATCCTTTTATGATTCATCCATGAAGAAACACGCACATTTCGAAAATAATGGGAAAAGGATTACACCATTAAAATATATTTTCTATACCATTTTTCCTGTTAAAGGAACAACTACGCAGTATTTGGCTAAGACGCTAATTCCCTATACCAATAAGAAGCTAGCCTTCACAACACCTGTCGCCAGGACTCTTTCTATTAGTTAGTTTTTACACTGTCGACGAAGGGAGCAAGAGGCAAGGGTTATGTCACATATAAGCCGTTTGTGCGTATGATTAAGGGCATCCACACTCCGCACACACACAAGTCGCTCTAGCACCCACGCTCACACAAGCAATGCAGTTAGGGTCTCACAAATGCACTAGCACTGGCTCTCGCAGTCACAGTCTAACACAGAATATAATAATTTACGATCACAAGTGTGGATTGATATAAAACATTTAATTGGAGTATGTATAAGTAATTAACAGATGTCATTTAAATAAACCGTGTGTGAATAAACAAGCATCAACAGTTCTCTTTCTTACATTTATTAATTATACCAATTTAATTAGTGCTCGACCACGGAGCAATTAACAGCTGGTTAAATGGTATCTATTCCGTATAGTGATGATAGGCGCTCGACCACGGAACTATAAACAACCTAAATATCATCACAGCAATATTATATCAAGGAATTAATCCGTAGTGTTTCAATCGACGCCCAACGCGGGGTGATTAAATTCAATAGTGTTACAATATGTACCAATTACCTTAATGATTTAGGTATGAAGAAGGTTGAATTAAGACGAAGTGCACCTGCATTTGCGTGGAGAGAGTGTAAAACAATTTAGTAAAAACAACCTTCAGTACACCCGACCGGGATTAAAACCCCGATCTCCTTGTCATCGGCTGTCTAGTCTAACACGAGAGTGACTCCTTAGGCTATGTGGCCACCGAAGCAGGTAGATATTTTTCTAATACGCATATAATAATTTAAACTATTTTTACAAAATAAACTAGAGAATCTTTTTAAAAATCAAGTGAATGTCTTAGAGCATGTTCTTACTTATAATTATGGCAAATAAAGGCGCACAAAAAACTCTCCAATTATATTATAGGCTCATTTAGGGTTTAAAATATGCCAAGAAGTGATCATCCGGACACCTTTATCAGTTGACCCCCCTTTTAATTTTAAAAAGTCTTCCAAAGCTTTTGGCTAGAGGGCGACTATAGTATTTTATTTGGGGAGTAATAATTTATATTACATTGTTTGAATATAGAAATGTAGAACCATGGTGGTGGCACGTTGGAATGAGGACGATGAGTAATTCACGCCTTGTAGCAACGAAATGGTGTTTGTTAGCTGCTGCAATCGTTGAAGAGTGTGGATTAAATTTCACCTCTGACGTCAATAGGTTCTATTTTTAGAATTATGTTCCAATATTTTGAGTTATTGCAATTCTCGTAAAGCATTTCATACTTTAGACCCTCAAACAAAACGTCTGACATCAGGACAATTTATGATCCGAATAATGTCCCTACATTCAAAATAAATACAACTTTTAATTTCAAAGTTAACATCAAACAACAGATGTCAATAAAATCTATTTTGGGAATAGTTTCGCAAAGCCAAGAAGTTCGTATCGAACGTTAGGTAGAAAGGAAAGCGCTTACATAATAAATGTTTGCACCAAACTACCGAGTAATATGATGTTATTGATGCGTGTATTAACACTCGACTTAGCTGAGCATTGAGTGTTTTTTTTTATAAAATTTAGCTGGTTGTGGTAAAGTTATAACTTTTAAATAATGATGACTCAGTGCTTCTGACGGTGAAACTGGTTATATTCACTGGGCTCCACAGTAAAAATTCAGTTTCAAAAACTAAAGCACATTAATAGCAAGTTTCAATAATACTTTGCACAACATTTTGCCTATCCATTAAATTAAACTATCAACGTAAAACTTATTTATGGTTTATAGACAAAGAAAGACCAAGTAGTAACAAAAAGTAATAGTTACACACTAGCTAAAATATCAAACTCACAATAAAGTAAACTACCTACTACGGGGTGGTTGAGGTTTGAATCTCAGTTGGGTTGACAAAAGTAATTATTAAATTATGTTTCTCTATGGTTTTTCCATTCTCAATCCACCCTAATTAAGATATAATTACCCGCTTCAGTGGCGTAATTCTCTCATTGGACTGGCCTGTTGATGACGGGGAGATCAAGGTTCGAATCGTGGTCGGGTCTATTGAGGGTGGTTTTCTCTAAAAAAAATTCTCCTCACTCTCCTTTCACGACAATGCGGGTAGATTATCTCTAAAATAATTGCTTCTGCATCCCTACCACATTAGAGTGGTTAAAATTATATCATCATTATATGCGTGTGTATTAAATATATATTACTTACTCTCTGACATTAGTAGCTCGAAAGTTTATTGATGAACTTACAAAAATACACCACCTATCCCTATCTTGAGCCAGTTCTATCCAGTCCACCTCATTACATCCTATTCCTATCTTGAGTCAGTTATATCCAGTCCACCTCATTACATCCTATTCCTATCTTGAATCAGTTCTATCCAGTCCACCTCATTACATCCTATTCCTATCTTGAGCTTGTTCTATCCAATCCACCTCATTACATCCTATTCCTATCTTGAGTTTGTTCTATCCAGTTTACCTCATTTCAACCTATTTATATACTGAGCTAGTTCTATCCAGTCCTCCTCACTACACCATATCCCTATCTCTTAAGTACCTCTCACAAATAATTAAAGAAATTGAGAGACAATACAAATCATACCGTAAAAAACAATGGCTCAAACAACGAGATATCCAAATCAAAACGGAAATTAAATTACAGTTTTTATTAAAGTAACTGCAGATGGACACGTATCGATGAGCCCCTAAGATAACACTATTGAAAATCTAGCTTGATCTCCCCATCCTCAGTGGTTGAGCTCAACCCGACTAGCGCGTTAGCCAACTATGCCACCGAGGCGGGTCCCTTGAATCCTTAAGGATATTCGAGATTCGAGGATTAGAGAAAATTTAATATTATAGAATAAAATCATTTACAAACTTTTTTTCAGTTTTTTAAGAGAAATTTGTCTAAGAACTCTCTAACAATGCTTATTTGTGGTTCCAAACCACTTGTAATTATAGGACGAATTCAACAACCAGAGCAGTAATTTAACACTTATGCATATTTATGTATGAATGTATGCATATTTTTAAAATTGAAAAATTACACCTGGGCATGGGAATCGAATATATATATATATATAGAATACGAGTAAAGAAGGGCCTTGAGCATTGGCTAATTCATGGATAGCTCAACGGTTAGAATTTGGGCGTACTAAATCAAAGGTCCCATGTTCAATTCCCATGTCAAAGTGTAATTTTTTAATTTTATTAATTACATTTAAATGAGGCTATAACCGTAATTGGCAAACATAATAGCTTAGATATTTAACCCTTCATTAATGTTTAAATGTTATAATAATAATTATTATTATTATCATTATTATTAGCACTGTGTCTTACTACCCGTTCGGGTTATACGCACTTACGCTAATGTGTAATGGTAGGGTGTTTGTGAGATGAAATGGAGGACCTACAGTTTAAGGTGGAATCCGAACCACGGTGGAGGCCTGAATGTTATAATGAATGGATTATAGGAAAGAATGTTAACATTTAGTTACTAATTGTGTTTCCCATTATATTTCTAGTTCCTCTCATGTTCATTTTTTTTTTTACAAAATTTGGATTTGGGATTCGAAGGCGAATTGGAGATTTTGATTCGTAAAATTTTTAATTCGGCCCAACTCTAATGAATAAAACAAAGCTGGAATTTGAAAGCAGGTATGAAAAGTGCGTGCAGGCTAAAGCTCTGAACGCAATTAATTTTTTTTTAAATTTGTTTTGACAACATATTTTAAATTTCAACAAAAATAGTATTATATATATAAGCTTTTTTAATTTATACTTTAACAAAATAATTCATTAAAATTAACCTTTGGTAATGCTAAATAATATTCACAAAAATCTATTAAATAAAATAATAAACACCAGGACACGGAAATTAAGCCCGGGATTTTGGTATGTTAAGCCACAGTTCTCATGTTAGAATTACTTTTCCAGGCCTCATTTTTCAATATATGTTTAAATATAACAAATCACAAAGGCTCACACACAGAGAGGCAATATGGGAATTTTCCTCCCACCCCTTCATATTTTGATAAAAGCCTGAAATATAATGAAGCAAAAAAAAAAATAGTAGAACATTTAAAATTTAACAAATGCATAAGATAAATTTTAAGACAGAGATTACGACATTATATTCTAAATGTATACCGATTGACACATCAAACATCAATAATGCCCGTAAAATTCCCAATCGGTAAAAAAGTACATAAATAATAGAGTCAACACAATGTACTTTGAAGTAAAATTTTTGGAATGCCACTGACATCTTAATTTACTTAACCTATAAGCCTAACCAAAAAGTATGTTATTATATTACTTTAATCTAATCAGATATTATAAATTATTTTGATTTAGTAACATTTAAACATAACTTTTAAATGAAAAAATAAATTTATTCACCTGTTGGTCTATATATACTTTAAATTTACATTGACTTCCAATAAAATTATACAGCCAAACGAAACAACGACTAAATATGTTGCTGTTAAATAAATAATTATCAAGATCAATAATATTGAACGAACACCCATGGCAACTTTATTTACTAATTATTGGCTGATCTTGTAAGGCTTTTGACATTATTTTTTAACCTTGTTTAGACTTGATATTTATATACTTAATATTCAATATTTATATCTTTAAACCCTTAAATGAATATCAATTCATGATTTAATATTTACAAATTATAAGTTAAAACCTACCAAATCAGAAATTGCAACAGATCACTCTATAAGAACCATTTTTTACTTCAAATATGTCAATTCCCCAAAAGTGGACTTTTTCAATGTCGTGTCAGCCTAAAATGTATTACTAAATAAACAAACCATTCAAAATATAGGCCTATGTGTTGTTCCACAAACTTTTTGTTTATTTTTACCTTGAAAATAAAATATCACAATATAAAACTGGTTTTAAGAAACTAATAAAATACACCTATCCCCTATTCAAATAACATGAAATATTTGTTAAATTACTTTATAGGATGCACTGAAATCGATTCTTACATGCTACATTTTATGATTTAATGTATGTATATACTGTATATATAATTTATAGATACATACTTTATATAGATAGTCATAGGCCTCTAAATATACCTATATGGTTATATGTATATAGTGTGTATATATATATATATATTTATATATATACCCTATCTCATTCAGGTCCATTCTAATGTTAACCTCCCATCAGAGTATAGGTCTTCCCAACAGTCTCTTCCCATAGCCAGTCAATACCCTAAACGGTTCTATATTCTACTATTCACGCTGCATGTTCTGCCCACCGTAGCCTATGAAACAATACTACCATATATATCTAAATGTGTATAGACTTATATTTCATTGTAATTTTTTATTTAGGAAATTAAAATATGTGAAATCCTGTTTTCTAAGGAATCATGTATTTGTGTTTCTAACGTGACCTTTTGATCTTCTAGCAGTGGCGGCTCGTGTATAGGCACTGCGGAACTGCAGGACCCCCTATTTCCACTTGATATTATCGATAACATTTATTATAATGAGTCCTTTTTCTTTAATTCTTTCTTTATTTTTGTAGAACAATATATATTCCTTAAGCTTAATGTCAGCACTTTAGTAGCCATCCCCCAGTTTATGAAAAAAGATACAAAAATCTTTATATGGAACTGTGCGCTTCACAGTGCTAGCGACGTGGTGTTTGACTATTGTGCGCATGTGCACATAGGAGGGGTGGGTGGGGAGGAAGGTGGGACTGCCATGTAGAGAGAGCATTGTTGCTCTCGCAGTGCCGGCTCTGGCGTGATGGTGGAGGAAAGTTTTTTTTACTCAGCGTGTGTTGTGCTTAAAAACCGTGTACCATATTCTTGAATCCAATAAAGTGTAAAAGAGTGTAGCATTAGATCATTATTCTGCTTCCAGCTATTCTATTTGATTCATTTTTTTACGGTTCTTTTATTTAAATGTACTTTCAATAGAGAAAAATTTCCTCAATTGTCATCCAGAGATCAAGGAGAAAATTACTAAACTTTTTGCGCAAATTAAAACAAGAAGAATGGATTTCATTTTAAAATAAATAGATCGAGCTTGAACTGTAACCATTTAAGTTAAAGTAAGTAAAAAAGTTTTTTTTGTTAAGATTTTATCAATTTCCTGCATACATTTTCTTTTTATACATGTTTTTTCCTTTTACACAATTTTAAAACAAAGGCTAAAAAATTTCTGGAGCAGCACCCCCACTAATTTTAGCTATGAGCTGCCACTAACTTCTAGTGAAGTAGTATTCCAGTAACCTGGCTTAAGACAAAAATAATTTTATTATAATTACTAAGAAGCATTGATTTATATCATGGTTTATGAAAGAAATACTTTTGTTAAACATTTTACTATATTTCCTCTATAGTTCTAATATAGGAGAAAATAAAAACGGTTCAGAAATTCTTTCATATCTGATGAAGAAACCAATTTTACCATAAAGCCAGCTTACGTTTAATTTACAAGAATATCACACCTAGTTTGTTCATATCTATCAAGTTAAGTGATTTAGAAGCATGTTGTCGCACTAAAGCAACGTGTGCTAGGCAATAACCCCAAGATTGGCGGTTTTTTGAAATGCATTAGACGTTCAGTAAGTGAAGAAGAGTCTTTTATTTATAAATACAATTTCAATGGCTATTTTTCAGGATTTTTTGTTTGGATTTTCTGTTACTCTTATTTATACATGTGTTGAATATTATAATCAAAGTTTGATGGGTTTTTTTCAATCCTCTAGCAGCCATTTAACGGAATAGCGTCTGCCATTTTTGGATATAATTCCAGTGGATTTTAAGGATGTCAGTGGAACTTTTACAGATTTTGTGTTTAGTGTTTATTTTGTGCATTATCAGCCCTAAGCATACAAATTAAAACTTAATGGCTAACAATAGGGGATATAAATCATTGTAGATGTAATTAAGGATTTTTACTATGAGTTGATTGCTATAGGAATGTTGGGATGTAGACCATTCTTACTTGGTACAGTTCAGGATTTAGGGTAAATCATGCCAACGGATACAGTTAAGTACACTCATTAATTTTATTCATTTGAGAAATATTGGAATGAAGACCATTTCGGATGGATGCAACTCAATCGTCTCTTGGAAAATACTAATATCATAATTTTTATTAAAGTCCTTCTCAAAATGAATGCAATTAGTAATAGTTCATTTGAGTTTTCATAGTTTTTGCATCAATTTGTAAATGTGTCGACCCTAGTTAATTGCTATACAATACGATATAGTTCTTAATTTATTCGAACCTTTTTGTTTTAAGAAATCTCAAGTACTGTACCTGGTTCGAAAGCGAAGTATCTTCTTCCTCAGGATTTGCCCAGGTCTGCAACAGTGTCGTTGAATGTGGACGTGCTAAGTTTGGATGGCTAGATGGTAATGGTGGTGGGAATACAACGGACGCACTTTTGTTTAGAGTACTTGTAGAAGGACTCTGAAACACCTCCTGAGCAAAGGTCGTAGCAGCATCGCCCCCTACTGATTCTTGAAAAGGTGTATAGGTTGGTCCAAAGGTCTGACCTACCACACTCCTGGAAAAACCACACATTGTGGTGAGTTTCGCAGCTCCTAGTCACATATTATGAAATTTGTTTAAAATCATCATTTATTATTATTATTATTATTATTATTATTATTAGCACCGCGTCTTACTACCCGTTCGGGTTATACGCACTTACGCTAATGTGTAATGGTAGGTTGATCGTGAGATGAAATGAAGGACCTACAGTTTAACGTGGAATCCGAACCACGGTGGAGACCTGGCATTCCTCACATTCACAAGATGTCTTGTCAGAGGTGAAGGAAGGGTTTGGTAATCAGATAAATCTTTGCCGAGACCTGGGATTGAACCCCGGCCGCCAGCATAGAAGTCTGACACCTTACCCCTAGACCACCAGATCACCAAAATCATCATTTACTTTTATTAATCCGTTCATAATTCAATAAATAAAGGTATACTCAAGTGTAGTATACGTGAACTGGTGTTTTTTAAAATTGATTTAAAGGGCTCTATAAATATGTGCGAACACCATATGTACCGAGATATCATCGTTCTGTTGGTTGATGGCTATGCGTTTCATTATCATCCGAAAGGGATGTACGATGTTCAAGTGAACAAATTTAATCTTTGTACTACACATCCAGANCTTTCCATCAATTAGATATCCTTATACTATCAAGGGAGGTTTAGAGGGATTGAAGCCACTTTCCCATTGCAAGAACAAACCTAGTAAAGCTCCGTACATCTTAGGGCAAAGGGCTTCCAATTCATGAATATTATCTTTCAATAACTTCTAGAGATATCCAATGTTCTGAATTGTCCTTTTCTTCAGGGGTTGTGGTTAAAAGCCCTAAATAATCCCCTTGAATTACTTGAGAACCTAGATAACTTTTTTAAGCTAGTCATGCAGTGAATACCAAATTGAATCGGCGGCTTGTTTCTTTGAAACAGAGCTTAGACACGCAGCTATTTTTTGTAGGTATGACATGTAGGTTTCTTTCGATGAATTGGTAAAGACAAGGCACGAACCTTTTCACGGCTAAGGATATGGTGTTGCCAGCTGATTTGAATAAATTTTGCGCATCCTCGTGGCGAAGATCACGTGCATCATAGTCCCCTATCTTCTTGATAAGGTCACCCCTTTGCAGTTCACCATCCGCAGGGCTCCCAGCTTGGACCTGCACAAAAACACTGATTTATTTGTTTATTATTTCAATTTGTTGGAAATAAAATACGCATAGTTGGCAACGGTTAATATTGATTCGTTCTACATATTATACAAGGAGTGTGACCGACATAAAGTTTAATAAAGAGGCATTTTAGAGTAAGCTATTAATATAGCTAAGTCTACTAAAAGCTGTTAAGTATATCGATATATTGAGAAATAATAAAGGGAGCTTTTATATTATAACTAAATTTATTAATGTCGTATTGTTGCCACTTCCGTTGTTTGATTAGATATTGCGTATAACCCTAACGGGTAGTAAGGCACGGGGCTAATAATAATGATTTAGAGATGGCTATTTATGTACATTCTTGATTTATGGGTGTAGTCTCGAATAGCTCCAGTTTCCGGATGACCCTGGAAGCGGATCTAACTAGGTGAGCATGTTTTATCAAATTGGTAGAACGTAGCGTGTAAGGATGTGAGCAACTATGAGATCGACTCGAGGAGTGTGAGGAGGGAGAGAGGGTTGACGAATTACTGCGGTGAGTGGGCAGGATAGGAGCTCAGCGAGTCACCGTTGTGAGCAGGAGAGTAGCTTGACGATTTACCACGGTGAGAAGGAAAGGATTTCAGCGAATTACTACGGTGAGTGGGCAAGCCACGTGAGAGAAGGTTAACTTTGGTGAAGTAAATGAATACACGTGTTTTTTTTTGCGGGGAGTGGGGGTATTGCCCAGCAAAGAATAAAATCAGATGCAAAAGTATTCTAGCTAGCATTTAGAAATCTTGTTTTATTATTTAAAGTGTTTAAAGTGTTTGTTTCAGATTGTTTTACACAGGTTTTGTTTGTTCTGTTTTGATAGGCTCGCACCAGCCTGATTTCGATTTCGCTAGACGAGAGTCGTGGGAAACCATTTTGCGGGCCAGAGATATTCTTTGATAATTTTAGACTAGAATAATAATATTCTTGTGCTCTATAGCAAGGTATTTCTCTAATTGGTATGAGGCTCCACCTCTATTATAAATACACCCAATCAATAAACGAGGATATATTGGTAACTACTCAAATTTCGATGATACAGATATTATCCTTAAGCAAGAAAGATCCATTAGTCATAAGCTTGCTGACTCGTTAGTAGGATATTATATATGATACTATTTTCAGCCGAATACTAACCCGACACTGATAGATTTCCAAAGAAATGCACGAGTGTGGTTTTACATTACAGAACAAACCTTAAAATAATATATTCTCCTCAACTATAATACTGAATGTACTATTATCATAATGTTACTGTATTTATTTGGCTTTTTTTAGTTTCGTCCGAAAAATATAGCCGTCATATTTGTGATTATTTTCGTTTCAAAGCAAATATTTCATAGATTGTATTTTCAAAGATTTCCTTGTTAACTTGAGTAAGCTGGGAGCTAAAGGAGGAGGCAGAGGAGAGTGTGTATGGGCGGTCTAAGTTCACTGACAAAATGAATGGACCTGCCTTAAGACAAAACACATAATAATAATAATAGTAAGTTAACTAAAGGAAAGTAAATCGTTGGCTCGCATAGTAAATTAGTATATATATAAAATTAGTATGTATATTATTTAGTAAATGGTATATATATATATATATATATATATATCGTTTACTAAATAACCTTAGTCAAACTTATTGTAATATAAAAAGATTAATATAAGTATTCAAGAGGTCATACGAAATCACAATCTCTTAAATATTATCTACTTGTTAGAATTAATCAAAATTGTGATGATTTAATGATATTCTCAAGATAATATGAATTTGTCCACGGATCTCCTTAGGAACGTGGATGTGTTGACATATTGTTCATTTATAGCTGTGCCCCGTGAACAATCCTGTAAAAAAAAGTGCATTGATGCGTTGATGCGTTGTACTTACCCGCGTGACAACAAAGGGAGTGTCCAAGTCCACACCACCCACAATCCTGATCCCCCAGGGTGTTTTTACATTGCCTCTCCGTAAATTCACAACCATTCCTTGGGGGTTGGTACGCTTCATAATGCTGCTGTTTGTGCAGCTGTCTGCCGACTGAACAACACGACCAGCCAGAGTATCTTTAGTAGGGTAGTGAGTTTGTCCTATTTACACCTCTGAGAATCGTTTCTTTGCAGCCACTAATTTTCATAACCTTTCTCAAAACACTTACTCTTCGTGCGAGTCATTTAACTTTCATATAATTTTAATTAGGTTTGGTAGTATTAATTATTATATTAGTAATTTATTGAAAGTTTTGATTAAAATATATGATTTCATAACAGTACTTAAGAATGGAATTTTACGTGAAGATTAAATTGCAGCAACCGTATTCTCGTATCAACATGGTTATAGTTCAAACGTTAAATGCCTATATAGAGTGGACAAAGAGGTTGGGATCAAACCAGGGCTTGATGAGGTCTGGTTAATTTTCTCATGTGATTTTTACTATTGTTTTTGCATCTTCTATTGGGCCCAGTTTACGATAAGTCTCACCTGCTTGTCGAATTAGTTTTATTATCTTTCTACAATAACACACGTGGATACAATCGTATGTCGGAACTGTTGGACCAGGTTGTCGGGAAAAGATGAACATTGCCCATCTCTTGCCTTTATGTAGTCGCGTTGGCTTGCACTCAATCAGAAACATTATTATTATTAGCACCGCGTCTTACTACCCGTTCGGGCTATACGCACTTACGCTAATGTGTGATGGTAGGGTGATTGTGAGATGAAATGAAGGACCTACAGTTTAACGTGGAATCCGAACCACGGTAGAGACCTGGCATTCCTCACATTCACAAGATGTCTTGTCAGAGGTGAAGGAAGGGTTTGGTAATCAGATAAATCTGTGCCGGGACCGAGGATTGAACCCCGGCCGCCAGCACACAAGTCTGACACCTTACCCCTAGACCACCAGGTCACCCCAATCAGAAACAAATATAGATGAACTACTGTATTGTAATTGGTTATTTGGTCAAGATTTAAAGTTCGTGAAAAAAATGTATGGCATTTTGCATTCTTTAAAAATAGTAATAATTTAATAATATTTTCATATATTAATTTGATTCTATTTAACTCATGTTTGTAAGCTTTAATAAGACTTTGACGACGGATTCATATTGTTTGATATTAAGTGTACAGACATTTTATTGTATACAGTGATTGTTTAGGCAGAAAACAAACTTATCACGTCTTGCGAGTGCTGATTATGAGTGCGCGTCTGACAAGCGGGTGCGACTTATTATAGACGAGCCATTAATACATCACTGTACATAACTCACCGAGAGACATTTATACACGAAGATAAAATAATACTGCGATTTTAATAATCGCAGAAATTATCGATATCGTTGAAATCTAGGTATAAGCTTAATCACGTGATTGGGGTGGAGATAGGCAGTTTCGGGAAAAATTGCTAGGATTTAATAGTACAGTATTTTAAATTAGACTTTATTAATGGTGCATGGCAAACCTTGACAATTGTTTTCTATATACATGTGCTACATATATTAATGTAAATATTAATTTGGTTCTTTATATATACTTTAGAAAACGAAATAAATTAGTATGAATCCATAACTTTGGAAAAAAGAATGCAGCTTTTTCTTAATTTTCCGGTTTACCACAGTACTCTTAAGTAAAAGCTTATATGTATGGTATGCATTAATAACTTTATCATGTTATGTGCTTGTAAAAATCATAGCATTAATAATTTTCTCATAGTAAGCAACATAATCATATTAAAAACTGCATAGGCTTTGTAGTAGAGTATTTAGAACTGTCTAAAATAGGGCTTACGTCTGTAGGACTTCCTATGGCTATCAGATATGTCCTATAATTGTATCAATAGAAAGGTGCTTTGTTTTTATGCTTCACATCTTCTACCAAAGAGTGCTACCAAGAAATATATTTTATGATAGAAACAATAATTCCAAATATTATAATGAGAAACATTTTTCTGTTAATATATTAATTTAATTTGATTCATTATGAATTAAAATGCATTGATACATTTTACAAATAAATTCTACTACTGTTATTTTTAATTAATTAATGAAGTTTCAAAAGTAGGACTTCTTCCTTTAAGAGATAAAATGGTTGAGATCTTAAAAGAGTTGTAATTTCCTTTTTAGATATCTGAGACTTTATGTCTCTTATAAGCTATTTATCTATCTTTAATTATGAAGTACATTCGTAGTATTAAGATAGCTAATAACTCTAGTCAGGATCGAATCCTAACTTTTCTAGATAGTGAAGCACACTATCCATGTAACTACTCCTACTTGTATCAATGTCAGTACATATACTGTACGAAATATTATGCAGTTATTATATAATAATTGTAATTTAATTTTAGTTACTAACGTTGACAATATATATTGGCAGCATGTTTATATATTTGTTACATAATACAAATGGGGTGAAAATTTTATGTCTCGCCTAGAACGCATGAAACACTTAAGCCAGCCCCGAATAGCTTATACCAATGTTGTTTGTTGGTTGGCATCACTTTAAAAGGGGAAACAGCTGTCTACCATTCCAGTGTTGATCTCAACCATGTTACTGAAACATCAAACAGCTTACGTTTCCTTAGCAGAGTTGCTACTAAACCATGAAGCCTATTCGTACACCACACTCCGTAAATCGCTGGCATCTTTTGGTACACATTTGGATTGAACTTGTTTTGGTAATAATTAATAGGTCTATCCCGCCATTGCAATACTAAGAAAGTGATTTAAATATATTTTATTTGGAAATATATACTAAATCAATGGAAAAACGTGTGAAAGAGTGTGATTTTCGTAAATTCTACAGCTTTGGTAACTAGCTAATTACTTATATTGACTGGAGTGATTATTTCTCACTCTCTAATTTACTGTACCTATTGATAAAGAAAGATGTAAACTTTGGATGAAAACTTTTATTATAATTTCTGGTCAACTATCTTTCGAAAAGTTCATTAACATGTTCAAATTAAGTCCTCTAGCATGTATTATTAACAGCATCCTTTTAAAAATCCTGAAAATTAATCTTCTTTGCGTGTTTGAGTTCATCTATCAGTTGCACTCACGATCTTCTTGATCCACTTCTCCCGTTCACTTTGTCTTCTAAGTTCTACGGCATCAATCAATAAGCTATTTCTTCTCATAATATAACCCATCCATTTGACCTTTCTTCGAATAATCACCTGCAGACTGATTGGTTATACTTTCATTGACTCTTATTATAATATCTTCATTATTTACCCAATATGTAACCTTTATTCTATTTATTTTCTTACACCACCACATATCAAGGCTTTCTAAATATTTCTTCTCCTTTTTCCTTGAGGCCAATTTATCAGCCACATACAAAGCGATACTCCATATGTAACATTTCCCTAGATTATTTTTACTCATATCCATGTCAAGTTTGCTAGTCAGTAGCATCGCATCCTCTTCTCATCGAAAGAAGCCTTGGCCAGTGCTATTTTTGAATTTATCTCACGTGCACACTGTGCGTCTGTTGAAATTTAACTTCCTAAATATTTGAAATGCTCCACATTTACCAGCTGCTAATTTTCCACCAACATATCCAGTTGTTATTCTCTCTATAATATCCTTATAACCTTCGACTTGTAAGTGTTAAGTTCCATTACATACTCTCCTGTTTCAACTAGTTTGTTCTAGAAATATTTCCTTTTTACAAATACCTTGTGTGAGTAAGTATTTAGCGAGAGTCCAAGACGGCCATTTCTTTAAAAGGGCAAGGAATCAAAATATGGTATAATGATTGCCAGGCACCCTAAGAGAAATGCAAACACTTATTCTCATGATAGCCTAGATGACATATACTCTACTATAAGAAAGTACAATGCATATCAACAGACAGGCTGAAAATCATTCTAATTAAGCCAATGTTCATATGGAGGAAACCACAATTCCAGTGATTTAAATTAGTGGAAAAATGATACATGAACACGGGAATAGTAAATTTAAATGATAAGAAATCACCTTTCATTATGTATGCAAACATAACTACTAGCCTAATTCTCTGTTTTTTTCGGCTACCTTGCATTTCAGTAGATTAGTTAAAGAATAGAGGATATGTGAGTGTTTTTGAAACATATGTTGAGCAATCGTGTGCTCAAATACGCCTAATATATCACTACATTAATAGTTAGTATTTATAATATCATTTTAACATTGAATTGCTATAATTTGAAAAAAATTATAGCATATATATATATATTACATATCAACTTAATACGGTTCAGTTTTAGTATATATATATAATCACTCTACGTATATAGAAGATTAAGCATAAGTTTAAACACTATTATTTCACCCACACTGGTGGTCAAATGGCCTAATCATCACTCTCGTTTTAGACTGGATTGCTGGTGATGGTGATATTGGGGCTCAAATACTGATCGGTTTTAGTGAGAGTGGTTTTCATTATAGTGTTTTCCATTCTCCTTTCAAGTAAATGCAGGTTTATTTTCTCTGCAAGTCTATTTTCCTCGTCCTTGTTTTAATCGGTTGCGAAAAAAATGTCATTTTTTTTTTATCTATTGTTTTAATCGGTTGCGAAAAAAATGTCATTTTTTTTTATCTAGCTAATCAATTATTATTATTATAACTAGCACCGCGTATTGCTACCCGTTCGGGTTATACGCAATTACGCTGATGCGTAATGGTAGGGTGGTTGTGAGATGAAATGGAGGACCTACAGTTTAACGTGGGATCCGAA
The DNA here is from genome assembly GCA_902141385.1 of Timema californicum. Lineage (NCBI taxonomy): Eukaryota > Metazoa > Arthropoda > Insecta > Phasmatodea > Timematidae > Timema > Timema californicum. Next base: position 41,037 of record CABFOW010003800.1, read on the forward strand.
CCATGGCGGAGACCTGGAATTCCACACATTCACAAGTTGTGATTAATACACGTTTTGTCAGAGGTGAAGGAAGGATTTGGCAGTCTGATAAATCTGTGCTGGGACCGAGGATTGAACCCCGGATCCCCAACACAGAAGTCTGACACCCTACCCCTAGACCACCAATCATTTTTATTTGATCAACATTTCGTGTATGTCCGTCACCATGACTCAGTGGTTAGAAGACTTTACTATAAGTCTAGGTGATCCTAGTGCTTTCCAGGTGGTAATAATTAAAAATTATATTGTTTCATTAAGGTTTATAGCAAACATCTAGGCATGAGGGCATCGTGTGTAGTATTATACATGTTTCCATAAGTTAAGTTGGTTTGTAAGTCATGTGATAGCAGGACTCACCGATTTTTTGACTAGGAGGGTTGGGGAGGTCAAAATGACTTTATGTTCATGCTAACTTAGGTTGAGTATAAAATACATATGAGTATGTTAACGTAAGAAAGCACAGTGCAGAAAAGTATTTTCTATATTTTATTTCAGTCTGATCCTTATTGCTCTTTTTACTCTCTTAAATATAAACTATTGTACTCGTAAAATTTGCAGCCAATAAATTATTATGAATCTTTACGTTTTATTTGCTCCCGAATGAAAAAATGGATTTTACTTACTCTGAATGTCCCCATTTCTGTTTGTCCCCGATTTTAATCTGGAACGGTTTGATGGATTTTGTTTGGGCATTGATATTTAGATTTGATAGGGCTCCTGGGATCTTTTCTAAAAAATTTGACCCTGAACCTCAAGCCAAGGGTATATTGATGATTGATTATTTTAAATTTCAAATTTTTCGAAAATGGCTCTGACGATGTTGTTTATTTTATTATTATTATTATTATTATTATTATTATTATTATTATTATTAGCACCACGTCTTACTACCCGTTCGGGTTATACGCAGATGGTGTTTAAAATTAATCTTAATAGAGTGTTTTATCTCACCAATAACACTGTGTACTGGTTTTTGGGTAAAAACTAGTTAAAGGGTAGTTTACATTTAGGTGATTTTTTTTAATTCAAAAATTTTCGAAAAGGGCTCTAATAATTTTGTTTAAAATTGATATCTTATAAATTATATGTATTTTAAACTTAGCTTGTCAAAAATATAAATACATACTGTGATTATCTGTTAATGATTTTAAATCAAACTAACGAAAATCATACATTTTACTTATGTTAAAAAAAATAGGCCCGGATTGGTGTGAGAAGTAAATGGTCATCCTAACCAGTACATGAGTTCAGTTCCACTTAAAATCACCAACTTACACACAAAATCTATATTTTACTTCTACGGCAGTTGACCCTCACTAGTCCACAGTCCGCATCCGGACCACATATACATTTTTTTAAGGACCTTGACGAGATAGTGATAAACAGAAAAAATTGTGTTATTTAGGTGGTGGGTGGGTAGTAGACATGGAAAGCCAGCAATAATAAATAAGTAAAATAACTAAAATGAAAGAAAATTACGTTTTAGAATAAGTATAGTCCTATAGGGATTGAACTTGAGTCACTGTTAAAGTTTTGCCAGACCACGGACGTATGTCGAGTTTTTAAAACGGACCTCCTACAAAAATAATTGGGGACCCCCTACCTTAGGGTGTTAGCACCTGTTGCCCTCCCTTAAATCCGGGCCTGATGATATCATTTTAAATAATATAGTATCTTGAAGTTATGAAAAATAATGTCATCTTATTATACTGTAAATCTGATTTTGGCTCCTAGTTTACCCGCTGTTGCACGTATAGAGGATACATCATACAACTGTGCGCCAACAGCTTGAAATGTAGATGCACGACCATTGGGATTAGCCCTATGTGTGTCAGGCAGTAACTGGGGGTATTTCTCTCAAGTCAAATTTAATAAACAAGTCACACGTACTGTACAAAATAGGAACGTATTAATTATCTGTAAATGTTAAGAAAGCTATCTAGTGAAATTCAAAATACAAGGGAATGAAACCTACTTGTTAAAATATAATATATGGTACGAAATAATCGTAAAAACATTCTCATATACTTTATTGTAGTTTGGAACAAAATTGTCACTAATAGGCGTTCTGTAAACTACCCTTAAGTATGTTTTCCTAAGAAAAACAATCCCATCATTTTGCAAATCACAATTAAGTCTCGTAATTTGTAGGTTTTTAAAAGATATTTAGGCCGTTTTTCAAATATTTTCCTATTTAAAAAAATCCGTTTTTGTATACACCTATAATTATTAATATTTGTAAAATTAAAAGTATAGTATTAATTTTCATTAAACACAATTACCAAATACCCATTTTGAACTAAATCTTGAAGGGCATTTTCTAAATTTCTACTAATTCAAAATGCCCTTAAATTAATTTATTTTAGAAAAATAAACACACGTTAATATTAATAATATAAAATAGTTTCCAAATAACCATTTTGAACATAATAATTAATGATAGTTTAAAAAAGAGCCATCAGTAATCTGAAATTAAATAATGGTTTTTAAATAAATATATGTAATTAGATTCAATTAAATAAACTTAATATATACCCATTTTGAACAAAATTGTTTGCGCTATTTTAAAAAGATTTAATTTATAAAAATACATTCATCAATAAACAACCCTTGAACGTATTTTTCTCCCAAAAACCAACAGTTTTATTTGTCATGTCAAACACTCTCCTAATATCCATTTTAAACAAAGTCGTTAAAGCCATTTTCAAATAATTTAAAATTTTCAAAAATGCATTCAAAGTAAAATACCCTTAAACCATTTTTTACTTAATAAATCAAGTAGATAGTTTTATTTTTCATGTCAAACACTCCCTATATATTCATTAAAAAAAATCATTATAACCATTTTTGAAGAATTAGAAGTAAGAAAATCAATCATCAGAAAGCTACCTTAATTTGAGGGCTAAAGTGAAAAAATAAAATTAAAAAATGTCCTGGGGCATAGTCATATCTAAATATTAAGCTTGAACAAAATACATCAAACCGTTTCAGATTTATGCTCAAGGACGGACAGAAAATTTGTAAAATCCTCTTTTTTGACTTTGGGAGCATATAAAAAGTCAAGATTTATTATAATTATCTTGAGTTCAAATTTTTTACGTTTAATATACTTTCTCTACAAAGTAAAAAGGCGTGTGGACTTTAGTTAAATAGCTAAATTTTATTTCCCTATAAAGACAATTTTATTAATAAGAATCAGCTTCCAGAATGGATATATTTTTGTCATTAGAATAAAGTGATATCATATTTATGCAAATTATTACAACAAAAATGTTGCTGTGGCAAAACCTTTTTAGTCCCTTGTTTTACATAAAGGTTCACACATTCGTGGCTTCATCTTTTTTTTCAATCAGTTTATATTTAAAACTCTAGTAGAAGCAATACAAGGTTAGAAGAACAAAAACAAAAGTAAAGAAGTTATTATTTTATCCTTCAACTCAAATTTAAATTAACCCCCTTTCATTTAACATTATTTTTAGACGTCCATCCTTTAAAGTAAGGTAATAATGGCACATTCAGAGGCATACACCAGGTTCACGCCGAGATAGCAATTTGCTTGGCGACCCAAACATATTTACTGGTATTTTAATCAGCACAATTTTGACATCAAGAACCTTGGAAATAAATCGTCAGTCGACGTGTGCTCAAGGTAGCGGCTGATATTGGAGACTAGAAGCCTGATAACAACGGAACAACACAATGACAGCTTATCTTTAGGTAAGGTTATAAGGTTTAGTTTAACATTTAAATACATACATATCTGAAACATATGTTTTCACTCCCTTGCTATTACTTGTTTATTGATCGAATCATTATTCAATTTCTACACAACTGGCCACCCTCCCTCTAGTTCCAGTGGTTTAATTATAATCTTATAATTGTCAGTTTGGGTAATTTAGTTAATTTTTTAAAAATTTCGACTAACAAGTTTTAAGGTCACTTCTTTGCCTCGCTCCAGCGAACGCACAACCATTCTTCCCGCTTGATAAAAAGCGATCCCGTCCCGCCATGTTCCGCCCCACTGCATTGGATGACCGACACAAAATAATCGTCACATGCGTAACTTAGTGACACAAAAGTATAATTTGGGGCACATATGAGCCTAAATTGATAATAATTGAATAACATAGTAAGTTATTTATTTCGAAAATTTACTGGGAGAATTTGAACATCAGAAATATGATAACATGTGGGAGACCATTTTGAATTCAAATCTGCCCACCGCTTAAAAATCGTTGTAATTGGGTTAATTTATCACCACAGACGCCGAATTTCTGCAATGTGTGAGCACAAACCGGATACAATCGACTGTAAAATTTGAACTTGTTCGGAGAATGTAGTGAGACAGCTTAATTAACACAACCTCACACAATTTACCCTTAAAGGTATCAGACTTACCTTGACCGATTACATTATGGCTATATCTTTTAAGCTGCAGCATAGTGTAACCCACCTAGGTGATCTTTCTGCCTTTCAGGGCAAAGGGGTGTACGTTGTCAATTCCTTGTGTTTTACAAGTAGTTTGGAATGTCAGTGTGAGTGTAATAAGAATTAAACCATCGATATAATGGCCATTTTTCTATAAATCCTTCTGAATGTTCTTACACATGAATTAACTTGAATTCATTCATTGAAATTTCAATGACTAACTAGTTTTTTAGGATAAGCAAAAACCTGCATATTATAACTCCCAAAATTAATGCATATCCTATATTATGAAATCAAACAGATTTTTATTTATAATTTATACTTTCTAAGAAGACATTTTTTATTTAATATAACTATTCTCTAAGTAATTCGCTAGCTGTTAAAACGGGAGTATCTATTTAACATTTATAGAGTGACTACTTTCCTAGGGAAATTGGATTCAAATGTATTGATTTAATTGCATCTTGAAGAACATTTAAATATATTCTTTTATATTATTTTTTATTTAAGAAACTTAAAAATTCAATAACATGGAATGTTTCAATCACAAGTTGTTTACTTGAATTTTTTGTCTAATTCATATTTAAAAAGTATAGGCTGTCTAGGCATATTTTTAATATTTATACTGTCGTGCTAACTTCAAACTTACGACACTTATCTAAGGCCCTAGTAGTATTGTCTACTCATTATGTAATAAGTTGGCTAATAATTCTATCTCGCAGCATTGTCGAGCAAAATGGTATTATTAGACAGTGAGCTTGACCACAATATACATATTATCATAATTAAACATTAAAACTCGATGGTATTTGGCGCTCAGATTTTAAACTAACAGATCAAAACCAATGAACAATCAAATAAACTGTTAAACCAAGAAGAACCTGGATTATTTTGAGGGGGTTTATTTGTGTATCGAGAATCACACAGTATAAAGCAGCTCGGTGACAATTTCTGAACGCTGCCGCTCTGTTTATTTTTGTTGGGTTGATCTAGAATCCGTTAATAGATTCTCAAGAGAAAAATAAAACATTGGCTGATGTGAATAAAACTAGTCACTATCACAGTGAAGCTGCAATAAGTTTGATTAACATCCTGAAAAAGTTCTGCCTTGATCATTTTATTAAAAATTGTAAATTATAAACAATTAAAAAAATATCCATGAGATTACGTCTATAAAAAAGAAAATTAGTGGCTGCAATAAGAGTACTATCACTCTTTATTTTATATAAAAGCATTTGATGCCTATGTAAATACTCTCAACAAATTTTTATTCTACTTAGAAAACTGTTTGAAGCCGTTGGAATACTTGAAAATTGTTTTGAAAACATATTTAATCACAAGTATTGCAAACTTAACTGAACATAAACTCGTTAAGGCAAGTTTATATCAAAAGTAATTAAATAATCAATTTCTGGCAAGCGCTGGGTTATATAGCCGAGCGCTTACAACGAGCACCTGGCTTGATTGGCTCGCTAGAGGCACTCGAATCTTCTTTCCGGCTTGAAGAAGAGAGAGGTGAATAGGGTTCACTCGTTATATCGAGATGATGCTGTTCGGTCGGGTCACTAAACACACTACCCCACTACACTTCACTCAGCTGGCAAGGGCGGGCGGGAATTATGAAAACACGATACGCGGCTAACAACGCTGGCCTACTAGCCTACAAGTGGGGAGCGGCTGGTGCCGGGAGCAACACTACGCCTCCCCCTCCCAACACCCTTTAAACGTCAGCCCCCTCACAACGACCTAGAGCCTCATGCCAACAAAATACAAGATGTCACCATAGTTCATTTTGGTGCAGCTCTTTGTCTGAAAGCTGGATGTTCAATTCCAGGTTACGTGTGAATAGGTTTTTCTATTTCGTCGCGTTTTAATACCCATTCGGTTTATACGTGTATGCACTAATTGCGTTATTGTGTTGAGTATAAGTTAGGTTGAATTCACAGGAAGTACACCCGCATTTGCGTGGAGGAGATTGTAAAACCATTTAGGAAAAAACACTCACAGTACATCCGACCAGGATTCGAACTCCGATCTCCCCGTCATAGGCAGTACAGTATATTGCGAGAGTGACGCCCTAGACCATCCTACCACTGAAGTAGGTCTTTAAGATGTTTCCCCTCGGTCGTATAATATAATTATACTCCGGTCTATGGACAGATAATATCACCTACTTGTTATTATTGGTGATTAGGTTAAGTTCTTTTCTGTCATGGAATAAATAGTCTCGACCGGTGACATGCCTTGTAGAATATTTTTTTAGCAAAATAAATAAAACACTGACGGGTGAATCGTGTATAAAAATATTATGTGATGTAGCCTATGTGATAAAAAAAATTCTAGCTATCAATTACGCATGAGTAAAAGTTCATTTAAATATAGTAGGGTTCTAGAAGGATGAACAGTAAATTATTTATTAAAATGTAATTACTGCTCTGAATAATAAAGTGAATTCTTGACCCGATATCACCCGTTGTTATTTAAATTAAACCAGTTAATACGAAATGTCCGACGCAAATTATACGTATTGCCTTCACTATTTCTCAGTCAAGAGTTTTAATGATTGAATTAAAAGTATTCAGACATGTCCGGCATGGTGTAAACATGCTACCTCTACGAGATGTATTATTATTATTATTATTATTATTATTAGCACCGCGTCTTACTACCCGTTCGGGTTATACACACTTACGCTAATGTGTAATGGTAGGGTGATTGTGAGATGAAATGGAGGACCTACAGTTTAACGTGGAATCCGAACCACGGTGGAGGCCTGGCATTCCCCACATTCACAAGATGTCTTGTCAGAGGGGAAGGAAGGGTTTGGTAATCAGATAAATCTATGCCAGTACCGGGGATTGAACCCCGGCCGCCAGCATAGAAGTCTGACACCTTACCCCTAGACCACCAGGTCACCTCGATGCGAGATGTAGACTGAGAGTGAGCGTTGTAAACAGTTTGAGTTTACATCATCAGTTTCCAGAGAGGTAAGCTGACAGCTACAGATGTTTGCTTGTCAGCCATAGTAAGAGTACCAGAGTTCGACTCTTGTCATAAAATTATTGTTAATTATGTTGGGATTTCAAAGTTAAAATTTTTAAATAAAATTTAAACAGGGATGAATTTGTTTTGAAAGGCTTTCTTAACCTAGTTAAAGTGAAAAATATGCTAATAATGCATATTAAATTTATAGGTCAAGGAATGTTAAATATTACTATAGCAAGTAAATAATTATAATAATTATTATTACTATTAGCACCGCGTCTTACTACCTATTCGGGTTACACGCACTTACGCTAATGTGTAATGGTAGGATGATTGTGAGATGAAATGGAGGACATATAGTTAAATGTGGAATCCGAACCACGGTGAAGGAATGGCATTCCTCACATTCACAAGTTGTGATTAATACACGTCTTGTCAGAATTGAAGGAAGGGCTTGGTAATTAAATAAATCTGTGCCGGGACCGAGGATTGAACCCTGGACCCCCAGTACAGAAGTCCGAGACCTTACCCCTAGACCACCAGGTCACCAAGTGAATAATCAATGTGATTATTAAACCAATGTAATTGATCAAAATAAATAAATTGTAATTGTTTGCTAATTGTATCATTGGAATTATTCTATGTTAATTGTATAGATAGTTGAAATGATGAGAGGTGATGATACATTCATGTGCAACTAGCATCATAATGAGGGGAAACCGAAGTAGTTAAGTCGCCGAGAATAGTTAATTAGGTAGTAAATTGTGGGAATGAATATGCTCCCGATATGCACACTTAAAGGTGAATTGTCGTGGTTGAAAATATTCATGTCGTCGAAAAGAATGCGGTAGGAACAAAATGTACCCTACATAAGCCATCTTGTTATTAACGGAAGGAGGTGGAGGCAAAGCGAAATTAAACTTTAGCAAACATTTTTGTTAGGTACCTGGTAGATTACTGAGTAAGTAATGAAGTTAATGTTATCCTATAAGAGTTGATAGTGCATAGAGAACAGTATATGATCTAGTTAAGGAGGATAAATTAATCAAAACTCATTTCCTTTTGCAAACAATTAAAGTCCTTAAAATAATAATGAATTTATAAGAAGGAGCATTTAATTTACATATTGAATAAAATAACTTTTGATGATTTGTTTTTGAACCGATAAAAAATCAAAGAGAAGTTGACTAGATTCAATTTGATGAAGAAAGTTCAATGAAATACCAATTAAAGTAATCTAGCTATGAAATTAGTAGAAAGATAAATGAGTAAAATGAACTACAGTAGCCTCATGGCTTCTTTGGTGCTGACTGACAGCTCACAGATGACTTCTGACAGTCAACATTTAGGTATATACCTAAATTTTGACAGTCAGAAGTGACAGCTGCTTAACACGTGATTTTGCAGATCATATGGTTCGGCGTAGGGATACATAATTTGGTCTGGTAACTTTTAAAAGCTGTCAGTCAACACCAAAGAAGCCATGGGGCTAGTGTATCAAGTAAACATCGCAGTGTAAATAATATTTTGTCATTATTATATCTAATGATAATTTAATATGATTATTACTATGAACAAAGGATCTACAGTAAGAAATATAAAATCAATAGCAAGGCAGGTGGCGCAACTTACTAATAAAATTAAGTACAGATTATATAAATGAATAATTTTATATAAAATAGAGTTTAATGATGTATTTGTGACATAATACACTCATTCTAATATCATGATATATTTTATCGTGGTTTTAATTATAATTTTTAAAAATCAACATTCGATTAAATATAGGACAGAATAGTATCCATCTAATATGTAATATCGCCTTCATTGCAACAATTGTATTTTTAGAAATAATAATAATAAATAATAATAATAAAACAAGTAAATAGATAAGGGTAACGAGTTAAATTAAATCAACATTGTATGCAAGTTAAGGTTTTATTGCTAAAAAATAGTGGACGTTGAGAAAATTAGCAATATTTACGATGTCCCTGGTGTCAACGCAGTTGTAAAGGAATCTTGTTTCTTTTTTGTCACAACCAGTAAGTTCGTACAGTTAAAAGGCAGACTTGTTACAATGGAATTGTCATAATTTCATATTCAGTGAAGGAAGAGAATGAGTGTATGGTTATGTGCTGAACCTCAACTTTCTGGTTTTGTTTTCACGTATTAAAATTTGTTTGGTATTTTCTTTTTTATATATACTGCTAGGAACAGTTCAAAGTTATTCAGTTCGCTGAAACGAGCAGTTCATTTATTTATTTCAGTCATTCGCGAACTAACTACACATATGCAAGTGATATTATTACACTATACATAGAGAAAGTGGTGGTTACAGATTGGAACTGTGTAATGATGGAGATGTGGTAAGTATAGAAGGATTTTGATATGAAAAATATTCAGAAAAAAACCCACATAGTTTTAGTGGCCAGCAATGATTGTATTATTATTAGTATTATTTTATGGAAATTGATAATCTATAAAAAACGACAGCCGCTGATTCACATGGTTTTACCTATGAATACGTGAAAATAGATCGAGTAACCTTTTTTCGATATCGATACCTACTGTTATCGATATTTTTTTCAATACGAGAACGGTATGGATACTTTTCTTCCGAAACTTGGAATGTGTTAAGTATCGATTATTTCACTGCGTTACCACATTTCAATTTGTCACTTAGTTTCTGTGACGAGAGTTTAACTGTGGAAACACGATCGTTTACTGTTTCATCACTTCATAATTCACTTAGAACTAGTTCGCTAAGATAATTTGAACTAGTTTGACTGGTTCAGTTGAAATAATCGTCCAATTCATACTATTCGTTCGTGGACTACACAGCTCGCAGAATACTTTTGTTTAGCATCGCATCATACTACTCATTCGGGCTATACGCTTACAGTGTGCACTAACTACTCTAATAGAATAGGAATGAGTAAGTTTTAATTTAAAGGATGTGTACCTGCATTTTCATGGAGAGAGAAAGGGGGGGAAACCGTTTAGTAAAAACCACCCTCAGTACAACCATCCGGGATCGAACCACGATCTCCCCCTCATTGACAGTCTAATATATTGCGAGAGTAGTGCCTTAGTCCATGCGGCCAACAACTAAAGTTGTTTTGGGCTTGTGACCCATTTACATATACGTAAACTCTAATCTTAATAAAATCGTGAAATATAAAAGTATGAGTGTGCCTTGCTGCTCATACAAATAATACATCTTCCTAGCTATAAGGTTGAGAGCTCAGACTAAGTATGCTGTCCTGGGTTAAGCTAGTTTCTAGGTTGTTTATGCAAATATATTTACCCACCAAGATTACAGACAGATGAGCTATTGATTGCAATGTGGGACGGGCACTTGTTGAGTCGCGATGTGACTGAGTGGACCCATGAGAGTAGCCGGACCATTGGACATGGGCTTGTAACTCATGACGCGCTATATTTAGCCAGGGACACTGGATATATCCCACACTAGGGAACGTCGAGGTGAATTTTGAACAACGGGCACCAGGGTACTGAGACCGTGGATCACCAAGCCACAACCGAACTATTGGGAGGACAAGTTACATGGGGTAGGAAGTTTTTATGCGCCGTCTTTGAACTTGTTAGCGTTTTGATGGTGAGACTTTGTGGCGGCGATCATCGGGATTTTGTCTCTTGAAAAAGATTCCCTTTGAAGTGATAATCGTTGGTATAATAATATATCTTTATATGGGCTACTATAAGGAGAGGTTGGTTGGTTTTGTGACGGCTTAATTTGTCATTATGATACCTTGAGGCAGTGAGAATCAGGACACTTATGTCTTGAGACGTTGAGTGACAGTAAGGTAGACCTGGATGTGGGTTGTGATGATGATAGAGTAGGGTAATTTTGCGCAGGTGAACGAGAGGTGGTGAGTGTTGAAATGAAAGACTTTGAGGTGGCGTGTGTTGGGGTGGTGAAACCTTGGGATACTTGGTGAAATCTGATAAGCGTTCATGTAGCTACAGTTGGTGTTGCGGGTATCGTGATGAGGACACTTGGGAGTATCTACAACAAGGTAATCAGAGTTAGCATGGCTATCTTTAGGCTGGTGAGAGTTGGTATTGTGAAACCTAAGGATGGTAAGCAACAGAAGGCTCAGCCTTTCGGTATCTTGGTTCGGGGAGGTGGCAATCTCTGAAGTAGCTAGCGTCTGGCTGGTGAGCATTGACTGGGATAGGTTTGAGGAGCGTTGAGGTGTCTAAATCTTTGGCTATGGCCATTAAGTCGGGAATACATTTGGACGTAAAGTGTCAGGTTGGGGAACGTTTAGGATGTTAGCTTTGGAGGGACGTTGAGTAATATGTTAGTTCATGTTGACGTACATATCTTTAGTGTGGCTAGAATCGAAGTAGTTTGATTTGGGTCACTTCAACAACATTCATACATTGAATCATACATGCTTTTCTTTTTCACACATTCATCCACTACATTTAGCCACGTCTTACTTGGCCTACCCCTTACTTTTGATCCACACACCTTACCTTCATATATTTGCTTCGTCAATCGATTAACACTCATCCTCTCAACATGCCCCAAACCAACGTAAGATACTTCTTTCAGAATTACCAATTGGATTCCCTTTCAAACCACACTCCTTCAGAACCCATTCATTACTGACTTTGCCCATTCGACTTTTTCCACATACATATCTTGGATATCTAATTCCAACCGCATTCAACATGTTCTTGTGTTTCTCTTGACAAACCCACACTTAACATCCAAGTATTTGGATAGTCTCAACTTTGATAGTGAGCGAAAGGATTGTGAGTTATGAAATGTAGGTGATAATAATTTATGAGGGTAAAACATTTTGGGTGAGCAACATTGTGATCATCTTTGAGGAAGTAGTTACTCGTTCAGGTCACGAGCCTGATTTTCATAGGAATCCCACTTTTAACTACCAACATTGGTTGAAAGTCACTAAAATTTTACATTCTAGAAACATGTCTATTTGATTTATTAATTATAAAGTTCAACCAAATGTTACCAAAAGCTTCCTTATGTATTACTGTATAATTTATATTTACACTATTAATTAAATGGACTAAGAATGTAAATACAATAAATGTAATATTTTTATTTGTGCCATTGTGGCAACATGAGTTTGTTGTTTTCAAATTACGGGCTTCCTAATGAAAATCCATTCTCAGTACACCTGACCGGGATTTGAACTCAGAGATTTCCATCATCGGCAGTCCACTCTATTGCGACCACCGAATCAGGTGTAAAGAAAACCCCTTTTGTATCATATTAATTTGTCAATACGTATTTCTCACTCAAAACACTGGCTAATGAAGCCGATGCTATAACACAAGAGAGAGCCGCGCTGTGACCAATCAGAAAGTTGGTTAGTGACCGCGTGAGTCGCACCAGTCCACCGAATTTAGCTCAGAGCTGACAGATACAGCTATTGTTAACCGCAGGCCTCTAGGACAACCTCGGCTTGCCAAACAAACTTCGCTTCATCTTCTTCCTATATTCACCTAATTCAATTAAAGTAACACACCCCCATTAGTGCATTCGACTTGTTCCCAGCAGGGCCGGCTATAGGGGTGGAACAGGGTAGGCAGTTGCCCAAGATGGCAGATTCAGAAGGGCGGCCATATTATTGTTAAAAGAAAATTTCTCCGTGAAGTATGGGTCTAGGTCATGCCAAATAAAAAGGTAATTCTTCAAAAAATGAATTTAGAAACTTAATCATATCTCTTTTGGTAGCAATTACTAGCGCTGAAAAAGGTGTTTTCAAGCTAAAACTTAAAAAAAAAACCTTACATTCAAAGCACTGTGTTTCAATAAGTATTAAGCAGACTTGTACTTCTCTATATTGAATCTAAAATAGCCCAAACATTTGAAATCAAAGAAATAGTAGAACAATTTGCACGAAAAATCAACGTTTAAGCTTTTATTTCTGTACACCTACCTTTTTAATTTGTATTTCTATGTTTGTATTTATGTGTAGATATTTTTTAAATCAATAGCAAAATTATTTTTTCTTTTATAAATACATGAATCATTAGGTGTTTTTTTTAAGTATTGAGAGGTTAGGGCAGCATTTTCAAATTTCATTCTCTTCCTACGGCGGCAAAAGGATAACAAGCTGGCTTTTGTTCCAATAGTATTCAGTTTTCATTAAATTAGTTGGAGAATCTTGGTGATAGAAGATTAAGGCCTCCCCCCCCCCTCTCCGCTCAAGCGACAGAGAGAAGCCAAATCTGGGGGATAGTCTAGAGCTTTATTGAAAATTTTGTTTATTTATGGTGTACAGACTTCTTCTATATATATATATCACCACGGCCTACCAGTCATTCGGGTTATACGTTTGTATACTAATTTTTAATCACGCTAATAGTCCAGGGATGAGTAAGGTTGAATTTAAAAAAGTGCACCCACATTTGCATGGAGATAGAGTGGGGAAACCATTTAGATAAAACTATTATCGGTACACCTGACTGTAATAGAACCACAATCTCCCCGTCATCGGCAGTTTAGTCTATTGCGAAAGTAATGCCTTAGACCATGCGGCCATCAACGTAGGTTTATTCGGTACAGTTTGTTCGCATCTCACGAATTTTAAAACGTCGTGTCCTCTTGTCACACTTTATTTCGTAACTCCAGTAAATCTTATATTGCAGGTAATTTGTAGCCTAAGCTTTAAATTCTTGGGTTTCATTTTAGTGAACGATTGGTTTGCAAATAGTCCAACCCCATGATCTATGTGGTCCAAGGCATCACACTCTCAATAGACTGGACTGCCGATGACGGGTAGATCAGGGCTGGGTGTGTGGAGGTTGTTTTTTTCTAAATGTTTTTCCATACTCTCTCCAAGCAAATTTTCTACACTTACTCTAAATTCAATTGTTCTAATCCTTGACACATGAGCGTACTACTCAAACGGGTTGTAAGGTGCGAAGACAAGATAATATAAAACAATAAGCTAATTTAATGAATTCATACGTCAAGTCATATGATTACAACTGTCAATTTTGATATATGTTATCAATGACTATAAAATAACACTAATAAATTAGTAAAAGATATCAGTTATGGCCGCAAATAAATATGTTTGGATTTTATAAAAAGCCCATCTCTTGTCCCTAATTATGAAAATTGGACTGTAAAAAGAAACCTGTGAAGGAGAATGCAGCCTTGCCAAGGTTAAGAGCGGGTGCTTCTCGCCCGGACACTCCCCGCACCTCCCCCCATTGATTTTGGCGAAGAACCAAATTTGCTACTGGTCCGCCCAATGTTGCAACACCGTCTTTATTTTTCTGACCGCAAGGGTGCCCAGAACGTAGCCCCAAAAGTGGCCCCGTTTGGTCGGGAGCTAGGAGCCAAACTCGTGAATTAGAGATTTTATAATAAACTAGCAGTCCCGCACGGCGTTGCCCGTGAACCACTGTAGTATAATAATTATATAAGCTTGACAACCGCCCCCCCCTTCACGCTGCCCGTTACCCACTGTGGTATCATAATTATATAAGCTTCACAACACCCCTCCCCCCCACGCTGCCCGTTACCCACTGTGGTATAAGAATTATATAAGCTTCACAACCCCCCTGCCCCCGCTCCCACGCTGCCCGTTACACACTGGTATAAGAATTATATAAAGATATTAAAAAAATGTCTAAAAATTATAGAAAAATGTTAAGGGTGGACAACCCTTATCACTAAGGGGTATGAAAAATAGATGTTGGCCGATTCTGAGACCTACTCAATATGCTCACAAATTTTCATGAGAATCGGTCAAGCCGTTTCGGAGGAGTACGGGAACGAACATTGTGACACGAGAATTTTATATATATGATTATCAACCCGCCCCTGTGGTTGCATGGTCTAAGGCGTCACTCTCACAATATACTGGATTGCCGATACTGCCCCATACCTTATGTTTCTACCACCGTCCCCTGTGATCCCTTGTAATGATACGCCTACTTGAGTAATACAAACCCACACCTATGGGCACGCCTACAAAGGTGTCAGTCCTTTCTGGTTGGCCGGTTACGGGAAGGTTGGTGTTTTGAGCCCCGGCTTAATGTATTGAGGTGTTTGTTCATGAATGGTTTCCCACTCTCCTTTCACGTGCATGTGACTGTATTTACTCTAAAGTTCTACTTTTCTCATCCCTACCCTATTAGTGTAAATATGCTGATAGTCCAGACTTGTAGTAACATTTGGAGCACGTAAAAATGATGTATAAATGTATTCGGTTTTAAAATATAATATTTAGCTCATACATTTTAATATTTCCATTATACGCCATTATTTGAAAGAATTTGGAAAGTTAGGCATGAATTTATACTTTGTTTTTTTAGCACTGCGTATTACTAACCGTTCGGGTTATAACATATGAAGTGATAATTATAATTTGTTAGGAGTGGGAAGGTAACCACATTTGCGCAAAAGATAGTAGAAAACCAATCAAGGAAAAATACCCTCAGTATTTCAGACCGTGACTTGGGCCCCAAGCTCCATGAAAATATTCCTTTTGATAAAGTAAATCTTCTGCTACGAAAAGTTGTGTTCCCTTACGACTACATGGATTGCAGAGTTAAACTGAAAGATAGTCGATCACCACCAAAATCCGCATTCTATAATCAGATGCACCAAGAAAATATTTCAGAAAGTGACATCGTTCATGATAAAACAGTGGGAGAAAACTTTGAAATGAATACTATGGAAGATTATCAAAATCTATACGTTTTAAGTTTTAAGTGATGTTATACTTTTAGCAGACGTCTTCGAATACTTTCCCTCTTTATGTTTTGAGTACTATAAATTAGATTGTCTAAATTTTTTCACAAGTCCTGGACTAGCATGGGCGGCATTTTTAAAGATGGCCGAGGTTGAGTTGGAGTTACTAATTGACATTGAAATGCATTTATTCATTGAAAAAGGGATACGTGATGGGGTATCTATGATTTCAAATAGACATTCTGAAGAAAACAACCCTGATAAAATGGATTTTAACCCTGAAAATGAGGTTAAGCACATCACATACTGGGATTGTAATAATTTATACGGGACTGTTATGTCTGATTTCCTTCCTCAGAGTAATTTTAGGTGGTTGAACAAGACTGAAATAGCAGAGCTCAATATAATTTCAGTTGCTGATGATAGCCCCGTGGGCTATATATTAGAAGTAGAACTAGAGTACCCGTAAGAAATTCATGACGAGCACAATGACTATCCACTTGCTCCTGAAAAAGTCATAGTTACTCCTGAGATGTTATCATAATTCTCTAAGTGGATACGATCTAAGGTAAACCCTCCAACCGGCGGGAAAACAGAAAAGCTAGTGCCCAACCAAAACAGTAAACAAAATTATGTGGATCACTACCTTAATTTAAAACTGTATATCTCCTTGGGTATGAAGCTTCAAAAGACACACCGAGTCCTCACTTTCATTCAGAGCGCTTGGTTGAAGTCATATATTGATTTTAATACTTCCCAAAGAAAAATTGCAGTAAATGGATTTGAAAAGGACTTTTTCAAACTCATGAACAATGCAGTACGGTAATCGGGAAGTTGATGGAGAATCAAAGGCATCGTGTAAATGTTCAATTACTAAATAATGAAAAAATGCTGAAGAATCGTGTTGCTTCACCAGCATTTATTGATTATACGAGCTTCACGGAAGAGTTAGTTGTGGTTCACACGATAAAAATAAGCCTACTTTTGAATAAGCCTATCTACGCAGGCTTTGCAATCTTAGATATAAGTAAGGTCATCATGTATAACTTTCATTATAATTATGTTAAGAGGAAATATGGACAAAATACAAAGCTCTTATTTACAGACACAAACTCCCTCTGCTACGAACTGAAAACAGAAAATGTGTATGTGGATATGTTTGATAATATATATCAATTCAAACCTTCAGACTATCCAGAAACACATTTTTTAAACAGCGCATGCAATATTAAAAAAAAGCTCTGGGTAAAATGAAGGATGATCTGAATGGAGAGTGTATTCGGTAGTTTGTGGGATTTTGACCGAAGTTTTACTCCATTCGAAAGGAGAGTCTTGAAGAGAAAAAAGTAGGTAAAGGTGTGTCAAAAACAACTCTCAAAAGGAAAATTAAACATGAGGCTTATAAAAAAATGTTTAAAGCAAGGAATCTTACACTACTCCAATATGTTTATGATAATAAGTGAGAAACATAAATTGTACAATATTTCCTTGAATAAACTTGCGCTTTCTCCCGGAGATGACAAACGCTATATTTTAGATAATGGATGTGACACTCTTGCACACGGCCACTACCAAATAAGACAAATGTTTTCACCAATGGAGACATAAAAAGTATTCACCCTTTATGTTATGTATGCAAGTATATTGAAAAGGAAGTTTGTGTATTAACCTTTATAATAAAGAGTTTATCAGCTAAAAGCTCGAGTGCTTGTGAACATCAGAGCCTGATTTCATCAGGTGAATCAGCACGTCTTTACCAAAATTAAAGAGTTTAGTCAAAAATTAGTTATAGGTGGGAGGTGATGCTACTCGCTTCCTTGAAGAGCCTCCCGGGAAACGTTTTAATAAACGGATAAACGAGCAACACCAGATACGTAGTAATATTCTGATAAAATGTTAGTAATTTATAAAAGTTTTATCAAATTAATGGTGTAACTATTTTATAAACGCCTGGTTTGCCCCCCTTGCCCAACCTCCAAATATTGTTTCCTGATCCGCCACTGACCAATTCTATTCTTATGAAAAAATTGACTCACTTGCTCTATGGAAAGAATCAATGTGGGATGAGTGACCCAATTCCACAGTGAGGAAGATCAATGCTAAGAAACCCAAAATAATATTCCACCATCCACCACTGATTAATGCTATTTTTATGTTAAAAAGTAACACAACTACTCTATAAGAAGGATCAATGTGGGAGAAAGTGACCCAACTCCACAGTGAGGAGGATCAATGCTAAAAACCCACAAAATTATATTCCCCGATCCGCCACTCATCAATGCTATTCTTATGTGAGAAAGCGACCCACTGGCTCCATGAGAAAGATCAATGTGGGAGAAAGTGGCCCAACTTCGCAATGTGGTGGATCAATGCTAAAAACCCCAAAATAATACTCCCTATCCACCACTGACAAATGCCATTATTATGGGAAAAGTGACCCACCTGCTCTATGAGAAGGATCAATGTGGAAGGAAGTGACCCAACTCAACAGTGAGGATGATCAATGATAAAAAAACCTAAAATAATATTCCCCGATCCGCGACTGATCAATGTTATTTTTATGTAAGAAAGTGACCCACCGGCTCTATGGTACGGATCAATGTGGGAGAAAGTGGCCCAACCTCCTAATGTGGAAGATCAATGTTATTCTTATGAGAGAAAGTGCTCCACCTTATTCAAGGAGGTGGATCAATGCTAACCTTATGGGAGAAAGTGATTCGCTTAATTGAATGAGGTGAATCATTGTTAACCTTATGGGAGAAAGTGGCCCAGAACTGTCATTTCAACCACTACTTAAGTGTAATCACCTCTCTTCCTCTTTCTGTCTAGTATAATCCCTCTCCCGTGATTCTATCCTGGAGCATAGTTTCAATGATGCGTGAATACTTCAGTCCTGTGCGTGACTTGAATGACTAAAAAGTTTGCTCCTAAGCCAATGTACGTTTCATTACCTCGAGAATGGTCTTGTATACGTCGATATTCTTCTTGGTGTAATATAAAGGCCCTTTCATGAGAGTAGTTCTAAAAGTCCCCGAGTGTAAGGAGCCATGATATTATTGAGAACTACTGAACCGTCACTCTCACAAAACATGATATGTGTATCCCCGCTCTTGGTCAAACTACCATTGTGACGAACGCTATACGTTCTATCGGGACGAGAGAGAGAGTTATGTAAAGATAATAAGCTAATATAATTTTGCCAGGCTTTTTTCTCAGATGGGACTTCCACCTCTTCCTTCTCTACCTCAGGTCCAGGTTCTGATCTTACAGCGACCATCCTTACCATCCTTTTAAACGGTCTTGCGATAAGTTTGAAGGTTTCCTCCACAGCGAGATCTGACTTATGTTGTGCATCACGCAATTGCTTACTATTGTTTAGTGATCTTACTCGCTTTGATTATATCTCTGTGAAACGTTTGTTGACATGATGCAGGGTACGCATGCATCGAAAATTGTACAGACCGGATGTTATATTAAGTCGTACCTAAGACACATCTGGTACTGGTAAAAATGTCTTCAATATTATAGCAGGTCTCCTTCCGCTACCTTGAAAGGTGGTGGTCTGATAATTATAAGTCTTAATAAGTAGATGATCTCCTTCTGGTTCAAGGCAATGTGAGAGACTATCCCGGCTTTCACGAAGTAATATTCTAGTTGATTCGTAAGTATCGGTATGAAATATATCGAATCTATTCTGAGAGATTTTGATTCTAAGTAGATGTACGTGAAACCTCCTTTGTTCTTATAGTCAGCATAGGCTTTAGAAACAACATCTAAGACCGATTTTGGTTGACCGATTTTGCGTATGAGAACATCTTGCGCGTCGAAATAAATATTTTAATCTGAGATATTGATAGATACATGACCTCTCGAGGCCAGATCAAGCAAGTCGGTGTATGTGTCTGCTGTAGTTCAAAAGCCTTCTCTAATTTCTGCAACATTGGACTCAAATAATTCAGTTCTCTGTAAGCTTTGCTGCTCTGATCCTTGTGAGGTTAAGCCTCCTTCGTTATCTCATCCGTATTCTTGAAAAGAGAATCTACTCATCTACCATCATATCCTTAGCAACGTTGATAACGATTATATATTAATTACTGTGTTTCGCATCCATCCCATCGATATAAGACATGTTACAGATATCCTTAGATGATTCTCCTAGATCCTGCATCGTGATATTTTTTTAGGGCTTAGAGTTAGAGTCCCTTTCAGCTCCTCGACAGATTCATGCTTGTAAAAATTATGGCCGCATTTCGATATGGACGACATAAGGTATCTTCATAAACTGAGTCTATGCGAGTATTAACTACTCAACATAAAGGTATCAAACCTACATCGATAACATCCATTATCGATCTCATGAGCCTTACTCAAGACTAGAAAATCGTACTTATATTTCCAACACAGCGAACACATCTCCTTAAGCTTTTGGAACGTCACGTCGGTGTTCCCATCACCATCATAGACATGTTTCAAGCTGGTATCGTCTATCTTGAAAACGATGAGAATATTAGGAGTATCTCTCAGCATCTGTTTAGGGATTAGAGAGTAGTTCCGATAGATATAGAAACCATCTATTTCCCTATATATGCCCAAATGGATATAGGCATGGGTTTTGTACTGTTTAAAGTAAGCAATATCTTCAAACATGAATATGGAGTCAGGTTTTTGCTCATACGGTGGGTGATCTATTCATTGTCAGAGTAATATAAATAACCCACCCCTTCGACGAGAGAAGGGAATTGAGATAAACGTTGATCTTTGCGCTATTACAAAGATTTAGAGTAATTAATGTATACGTTCTTGAACCGTAATCAGTTCGGTTCCTTGTGCAGGCTGATCAAAGCATTCATTTTACCACAGTTAGAAAGTCCGCATATAACAGAGCGAATAGTATCGGTTAGCACGTAACGTGTCTTCCCCACATCATGATAATTATCACTAACAGGTAATGAATCCATTTCACGAGTCACGTAAGGACTGGAACAACTATATGATGTACATATATATACAAACAAGATTAATTAAATATCATGAAGCGAAGAAAGGGAGGTGGTCTTCTGGATAAAATTATCAATAAACTATCGTTTTAGGGTAGCAGTATTGCGGACCAAGTACCAAGTTAGCAAAATGTTTGAAACGAGGCTATCTGGGAGTTAACGCGTTAGGCTAAGTTTTTTTTATAGAGAATGATATCGCCAACTATAAATTTAAAGATTTGGCAGGACGTATTACTGCAGATTGTGAACTTATCGAGAAAGCTTGTATATGAGACCTTGCGTCCGATTCAAA
The DNA here is from genome assembly GCA_902141385.1 of Timema californicum. Lineage (NCBI taxonomy): Eukaryota > Metazoa > Arthropoda > Insecta > Phasmatodea > Timematidae > Timema > Timema californicum. The sequence continues at coordinate 62,494 of CABFOW010003800.1, forward strand.
GTTGCGTGAGAAAGCTGCAGCGTGGGCTGTAGTGAATACAATGAAATCAAAAGTTAAGATGGGTTAATGTTTGGTGAAATGACTAAGACGTCAATGACACGTGAATAAACGCCGGACCACTTGACGTCGCAATAAAGGTGGGTTTCTACCTATAGAACCAAGCCATACTCTTCACAAATTTATCCCGACTGTCATTCATGGCTATAATATAGTGGAAACACCGAATAATATTATTTAAATTCCAATCACGAAACTGGTCATAGAGTTTATCTTGGTAAAACTGGTCAACGAACGAGGAAATATCATCAACTTTAGGAACGAGACAATATTACAACGCCTACACTTGAAACGAGTCTGTGATGGAACTCGTAATAGATCAAACAAGATGATGACCAGTTTCTAAAACCATCGGGGGAAAATCGTTGATTGCGTTACCATCTGCCAAAAAACTTTATTTTTAACGCTTAGGCTACTCCCTAAGAAAACAATGGATATGCTAAACATAGAATATCCTGCCTTCTTTGAGATAGCCTTGACCAGTTTCCAATATCATTCATACGCTTCGTATATTCCTGGCTCTTTAACGAACGGAAATTAGCTTAAAATACATATTCATCAAGAAGTATTAAACACGTTACCAGATCATTCACTTCAGTGTATTAGAGGTAGATTATTGCTGGATAATGGAGCTTCCGAAAGTACTTCGAGAATCGTCAATAGCAGAATATTTCAGCTCTTCTCGAGAATAGCCGATTAGAATTTTAGCAATTAAACTTTTAAAACTTAGTTTTAGTTCTCGGTATTTTAATAATAAGACTTCTCTTAAGAAACTGATGGTGTGCCTTGACCATTTTAGCCCCTTGTTGAGTGTGCCATGAGTTAAAAAAAAAGCTAAAAATTACTGGCCTAAAGGGTCACTTTCCCAATAGACTGGACTGCCGGTGACAGTAAGATTGGGGTTCTAATTCCGGTCGGGTGTACTCTGGTTGTTTTTTCCGAAATGATTATACACTCTCCCTCCACACAGATGTGGGTATAGTGACTCTAAGTTCAATCTTTCTCATCTATAACACATCCACGTAGGATAATGCGTCTAATCCGAACGGTTAGTGAGACGCGGTGAAAAATAAAAAGGAATCGTCTCATAACCTCATAAATATGAGTGAATGATTCAAAGCACGGTTCTTGGATAGCTCAGTGAAATCAAAGTGGTGCGCTAAGCTAAAAGGTCCTATGTTCAATTTCCGGGTCCTCATGTCATTTTTAAACTAATTAAATCCATCCTATAGTAGTAAAAAGGTTTTACATAATGCTCCACCTTCGGCACCCAACCATGAATTTTTTAATATAAATCATAAAATGTAGTTAACAAAGCTGAAATAAATTTATTTTAAACCGTGTGTAGTATCCCACACCATGAAAATTAATGTGGGGGTGTAAGGGACAAGAGAAAATGTCAGTGTTTTTTTGCAGTTTTAATAGCAGTCAACTTTTATCGGTAAAATAAATCAAATATCACTCCAGTTTACATATTAGTTTAATTTTTTACTGTTACTAATCTCAACAGTTCTTGAATATTTTTCATAAGAACAATTGCATTTGATGAGAATCTTTTTAAAACATGGAGTAAAAACTAACAAACAAGGTGTATTGGAGAAACTGTCTAGCTTTACCCGTTTCCGAGATAATCATGCATGTTTGATTTCAAAGACAAGTGTTAATTCCTGCCAGGTAGAGAGCCTGTATATCTGTTGCGTGGCCACTACGCTCTCCTTAACTTATTATTATTATTATTATTATTATTATTATTATTAGCACCGCGTCTTACTACCCGTTCGGGTTATACGCACTTACGCTAATGTGTAATGGTAGGGTGATTGTGAGATGAAATGAAGGACCTACAGTTTAACGTGGAATCCGAACCACGGTGGAGGCCTGGCATTCCCCACATTCACAAGATGTCTTGTCAGAGGTGAAGGAAGGGTTTGGTAATCAGATAAATCTTTGCCGGGACCGAGGATTGAACCCCGGCCGCCAGCATAGAAGTCTGACTTAACTTAATACATTAGACTTTTTTTTCTGTGGGGTTTTTTCAAAGCTTGGGTGTACGAGACAGCCATTGAATCCGAGGAAGACCTGTTAGCCATGATAGTTGCTGCATGTGATAAGGTTCAAGAAATACCACGTGTTTTCGAAAGATTACGCAAGTCATTGATACGCCACCTCAATTATTGCAATGACGTTAGGGGCTGCCATTTTGAAAACTTGCTATGAATCTGATTTTGAAGTTAGCAACTAAAACATACAAGAACTACAATTAATATTTCTTAATTTAGCTTTCAATACTCGAGTGAATGTAATGATTAAAATACCAGCCAAGTGTGAACTCTGTAAGCATAACTTACTAATGTGATAAATATAAACACATCGGAGCTTATGAAGAAGGAAAGGTATCTTAGTTTATCCATCATTACACACAAACCAGCCTTGTTTACCAAATGTACGTGATACATAGTCACACGTGCCGGTAAAAATGTTTAAACAACTGCAGTGCAAAGTAACATTGCGATTCTGGTTGCCTAACTGGCAGGCATTTACACTTACCTCTGAGCTCAAACTTATGTGATTATCTCGAAAACGGAGAAAGCTAGACAATTTCTCCAAGACACCTTTTTTTGTTAATTTCTAATCCTTGTTTTGAAATCTTAAGTCAAAATTAGTAATAATTACTCTTTCATATTTTATTGCAGAAAAAAGTGTTACACCCCCCCCCCTTTTTTTATTACGTGATGGGGGTGGGTAACGGTAACAGAACATTTAGTTTATTAATTATCAAGGTTTCAAGAAGTAGTATACAAAGATTCGTTGTAATACCTTAATAAGTTTTCATACTATTTCACGCAATAGTCGATTTAGCTCTATCTTTAGGGGTGGATACCACCCTTAATATTTAAGATGAACCCTAGGTTGCTGATGTGAATTATTCTATTTTTACCCTAGGAATAGCCTGCCAAAGTTTGATGCAATGTTTTAGATACACGTTGTATATTTCCACTTGAAAAACATGTAATTTATTTTTCCGAAAAAAATATTGCTATTAAAACTGCAAAAATACTGCCCTTAGCTTACAATTCCTACCATCCTACCTTAAGTTAATGATCAAGTACTTTAGTTATTTCCCTCAACCTGATCCAACACTCGTACATTTTATCTTATATATTCATGTCTACTAACAATAAGTTTCATAAAGCGTATATCTTATTGTCTACTAAACACGCATGTCCACACATTGATTGTCATATAATTTAAAATATATCAATTTTTCAAAAACAATATTTAAAATTAAAACGCCTCGCAGAGAGGTGGGCAACATACTTTTCAATGTAGCCACAGGTTTGGCGAATGAGAAGTTAAATTCGCCACACCACGTAGAAATTGAAAAGTTGTTGCTCTATCGAACATTTAAGACAACACGCACGGTTTGAACAAATTTATTAAAGACATATAAACTTTAACTACTAAGCTACAGTTGCTTAAGACGTAAATAATAAAAATGGTTCTGATTGGAAATGTAGAACAACTTGATGCAAAGTTTGACAATCTTGTGGTCTGAAAAGTTGCAGAAACATTGGCTGGATATCTGAATTCAATGCACATGAGGAATTCTTCCAACGATATGCAGGAAATATAAAATTCCAGCCAACACAAGCCATCAAGAAAAAGCGTGAGAGTTGGCAAACTCAAATTCACCAAACTTTAATGGCCAATTCACCGCTTTTGGTGATTGGTGGCAGGGTTGCCCATCCCAGGCCTAGCAAATGTCACAACAGTATAATAAGTAGGTCTATATATATTTTTTTTTAATGTCTGTACAACGTTCAGCAAGATAATGTACTCGGATACTAATATTAAATTAATGTCTACATAATACTAACGGAATATTTATTAATGGAAACTTTACCCCAATAAACTTTATTCGAAGGATTCAATAATATTTAGATTTTTAATATCACAATTGTATTTATCATTTTATAAAATAAAACACTGTCCTTCCCTTTACCAGTCTAAATATGAAGTCTCTACTTATATTATTTCGTATTCATATAGAGTAGGGGTCTTCAATCATTTTATGTCCAAGTGCCAAGGTTTCTGTCTCTTGTTGGCTCACACACCGCAATAATTATACCAATTATATTCGCATTGAATAAATATTAAAATATTTGTATCCACTCATTCTTATATTCAAACTAAGGATTAGTATTTCTTGTAAAGTATGTTCTCTCTTGTTTTTTCCCTATGTTTTGATTTTTCATTGCGGGAGGCACCACGATTTGTCTTGTCTACTAGAGTTGTCATTTGCCGGCTCAAAGTACGTACATTTGTATTAAAACACGCTACTTTTCTTCCTCCAAAAAGCAAAAATTGTTTATGGAATAATGTAAAATACGTATTTATTTTATCAGTTGATTAAATAAAATATATGTCTATATTTGTCATTGTTTTCTCTTGAAATAATTTTATATTTTTCACGAGCCATCGGGCAACACTAAATGTTGCTATGGGCCACAAGTGGCCTACAGACCCCAGGTTGAGGATCCCTGAACTAGAGTTTACTTACATCCATCCATTACTGTTTCCAGCCTGTAGCCTGGGTTAAATTTTTATTCA